>PVLD010006776.1:0-97345 GCA_004027595.1 Dinomys branickii | reverse complement strand
TTTTTTAAAAAAAAAAAAAAAAAAAAAAAAAAAAAAAACATCTGGTGTTTATTTTTCTCCTTATGGGAAGGTGTGGGCATTGTGAGTTTATGTCTCTTAACCTTTATAGAGCAGGTCACATTAGACATAGATTGTGAAGGTGAAAGATCCTTGTGGCTTGATCCATTTCCTCCATCCTGGTGCCTACCTCAGTACTTTATAAAACCTAAAGTCAGCCAAAAAACATAATAATCATCAAAAAATAGGGTAGGCTCAGTAAAGGATCTGTCTGCTTGAATGCTCAGGTTAATTCTGGCACGTAACTAGTAAGTACAAAGTTCCTGCTCTCCCATACATGTGGGGGCATTTTGATATGGATACCAACCTCCTACTCACTAGCACAAACAGTTTTGCAGAGTAGATTTCAGAGTAGTAGGGGCTGAAAAGAGAATGTACTTGCAAATCTCATTTTCTGCAGAATCCTAAATAGGGTAACTTTTACTCTTCTTAAATAAGTCTTAAATTTTAGTGCCCAGAAGGAACCATGTGTAAATTTGAAGTCAAAGTGTGACTGCTGAAGAGGTTAGTGCCTTTAGAAGGAAACAAAGTACTTTGCACAGATATTTAAGGACATCTCAGGAATTGCCAAGTTCCCACCCAGTACAGGCTTAAAGTTGCAAAATTCTAAACCTTTCATTTGAAAAGAGAAGGCCTGGGCTCCTTGCTCAAGAAACACCACTAGGAAATTAGAAGCTTGAGATGCATTTTACCATGCTCAGCCCACCAGGCACTCAGAGGCTGCAGCAACCATAGGCTAAGGGGATCCGGTTACTGCCCATGCTGTGGCAGACTTTGTCAATGTTTAGGTGATACTTGTTTCACCAGTAGACAGAAGGCAAGAGTTGTAGGGTAGGGAGACTTCAACACAGATTTCAAAGGAAGGCCAGAGAGAGAGGTGAAGCAAGGTGCCTCCAGGAGGACAGAGCATGAAGTTGTGGGAATGAAGTGAAAGGTGCTGTGGACACTCAGGGATATGCAGATGACAAGAATGTGGAGTATCAGCCAAGGAAACCTGCAGGCCGTAAGTGGAGCCAGCCTCACAGACTAGCTTTGAGGGACCACTGCAGTCCTTTGGAACTCACATTTTAACACCATGTGCCCCATTTTAACACTGGATATGGAGCTATGGGACTTAATGTTGTCCTCCTGGGTTTCAGTCTTGTTTTGCTGAGTCTTTTCAAACCCTCTATTCCTCCTTTTGGGAATGGTACTGTTAACCCTGTGCCACTGTACAGTGGGGTTGTGCGACTTGTGTGTGATTTTCACAAAGGCTCACAGCTAAGAGCTTGATTTGACCCTCATAAGAGAACTCAGACATGGACTCTTGAGAAATGCTGGAATGCTGGGACTTTAAAGAAGGGATTATTGCAGTTGTGATTGTACACAGGACACTTGTGTTATGTTGGGTCCGGTTATGAACTTGCTATTGTCTTTACTTGGAGAGTAAGTGTGGGTTAAGGAGATGTGTCTATTGACAAAGGGTGGGTATGAGGTGGTTAGAGTGGAGTGTCAACTACATTGGCTTTGAGTTCCACTAGCGAATTGGTGGACACACAGCTGCCTGTGGGGGAGGGCATGGAGGTGTACGCATGGGGTCTATATCTGGTCCTTCCCTCCTCCTTTCCTCTTAAGTACTGTCTCCTATGCTGCTTCCTGGCCACCATGAACTGAGCAGCTTTTCTCTACCAAGACCTTCCACTGTAAAGTTTCTACCTCTGACCTTGGTCATGGTCTGAATCCCTTGAAAATACAAGACAAAATAAGCCTCTCTTCCTTTAAAGTGTGGGTTTAGGGTGTTGAGTCCAGCAGTGGGAAACCTGACTAACATACTTTTATTGCACAGTGCTGGCTAGGATGTTGAGTCATCCTCTAAATTAAAGATCCAATCAAAAATGGGCAACTGAAATTATATACACTTCTCAGAAGTATAAATGTAAAAGAAATACATGAAACGATATTCAACGTCTCTGATCATTAGTGAAATGCAACTTAAGACAACACTGAGATTCATCTTTCTCTAGAAAGAATTCCTACAACCAAGAATTAAAGCAATACCAAATACTGGCAAGACTGTTCAGGATCACTTTTACATTGTTGGTGGGAATGTAACCTCGTACAATGCCATGAAAACCATCATGGAGA
The DNA here is from genome assembly GCA_004027595.1 of Dinomys branickii. Taxonomy (NCBI): domain Eukaryota; kingdom Metazoa; phylum Chordata; class Mammalia; order Rodentia; family Dinomyidae; genus Dinomys; species Dinomys branickii. The sequence goes on along the minus strand of PVLD010006776.1, from coordinate 95,164 downwards.
TTTCTCACAAAACTAAAAGTACAAATTGCATTTAACCCAGGTATACCTCTTCTATCTACTTTTCCAAGAGTTAAAGGCATCATATTACAATGATACATGCATACTGCTATGGTTTGTGTCTGCATGTCCCCCCAAAGCCTCATGCAGTCATAGGGTGGGCTTCTAGAGTTTTTGATTAATCTATGGTCCAATGCTGGGACTAGAGGTATGAATGATACACACACCATGGGGTGGGTAGTTTGCGTACAATATAAAAGAGGGAAAGATATCACTTAATGCTAAGCAATAATCGATGACGGGTTATTTGATCAATCTTGTATGTCTGTATGTGTTATCCTGAACACACACTTCGAAGATATCAATATGTAAAGCAACAACTATTGGTGTTTTTTGTTGTTGTTGTTGTTGCTGTTGTTGTTTGCCTGTTTTGTTTTTTGTCTCTGGATTTTTGGTTTTTGTGTTTTTTCTGTTGTCGAGAGGATTAATTGTCTGACTAAATTTGCATGTCTGTATATGGGCTCATATATTTACACTTCGAAGATATCAATGGATAAAGCAATAACCACTGTTGAGACCATATCACCTTGTCTATAGATTAGTTGTGATTGTACTATTTTTTATGCTAATTGGTGTCTGTTTGTCAATATGTTTTTGTACTTTTATTTTTTTTAAATAAAAAAAAAAGAGGGAAAGAGCCTGCTTTCTGCTCCTCCCTTTTGCTCACTCTTGCTGCTTTTGCTGTTTCCTGCTGCCATGAGTAGTTGCCCTCTGCCATGTGCCACTCTGCCTTGGAGCCAGCCAAGTATGGACTGAAACCTCCTTACAAACTGTAAGCTAAATAACCTTTTTTCCCTAATATTGGGCATCAGGTATTTTGTCTCAGCAAGGAGAGAAAAGTAACCAAGACAAATACCCATACTTAGAGCAGAACAACTCAGAATAGCCAAGTCTTGTCTATCAACAGATGAGTAAATAAAGAAAATGTGGTATTTATACACAATGGAGTACTAGTCTGCTATAAATAAGGATAAATTTGAGTCATTCATAGGACAATGGCTGCTCCTTGAGACCATAATGTTAAAGTTAAATGTATCAAACACACAAGCTTAAATATCACATGGTTTATTTATATGAGAAACTTAAATAATTTAAAGAGCAAGATAAAAGATAGATTATAGGAGACAGAGTGATAGGAAGGAGAACAACAGATGCTGGGGAAGAAGAAGTTAAGAAGAAGGGAGTATGAAAAGAATGAAGATATGTGCATGTACCAACTCCCCACAATGAATGTATTCACTATGAACTGCAAATGTACTAATAAATTTTTTTTTAATTTTTAAGAGGTGACAGTCACAAAGAACACACCTGTTCAAGGAGAACGGAGTGCTTCAAAAATGGAAGCACTTCTTTCTTTTCCTTTTTCATTCCATCCAGTTTACACACCTATTATTGGTGCAACCCACAACCAGGGCAGAATTTGCCCCCTCAGTTTGCTGGCCTACATCTCAGTTATACATGCACCCACATTGAACTGTGTATTAGTAATCTGCTAAGCCTTTCTTACTCCAGGCAGCCTGAACTATAACAGTTAACATAATTGTGTTTCCTTGGGTTCTTTTTCAGTATTTATGGAGAGAGCCGGTTTTTCTTGCTATATCTATTAATAAAACCCCATAAATCTATTAATAAAGCCCCATATTGTTATGTGTACATTTCTTAGAAAAAGTCAAACTTGCACAAATCCTGCCATTTTTCTAAAGTAGAAGTGAACTGTATTAGCTATTATTTATTCATATTTAGTTTTTACCATTCGTAGAAATATTCTTATAAACATAAGGCCTTTTGGCTTAGAGTCAATACATATTCTCCTTGTTTTCCTTTTTATTCCTGTGGTTTCCCTTTTTGATGCTATCTATATTGTGTTTAGATGTCAATAATCAGGCAGGAATAATTTTGCAAACAAAAAAAGAAAAATATTATTCCTCATTGTTTGCATTTGAAAAGAGAATTAAATAATACTATATAGTAGATTAGGTAGCAATATGGAATATAACGAAGCAGGGAAGGCACCTCTGAGAGAGGATTTCATAGTAAAGACCTGAGAGAAAGGTTGAACTAGCAATGCAGTTTGGTGAAGTTTCTAAATAAATGAGTAGAGGCCATGGGGCAATATTATACCCAGTATTTCTGAGTGTATTGTCTGATAACCATCCTCCCATCCATGCTCAGTAGTATTATGAGTTATCTTCTATTTTTTTTTTAACAAAAAATAAGTCTAAGGTTGTGATTTGCCAAGTGTCTCTGACTTAACCAGGATTCCCAAACACCATGTTAAGAAATGCCTTTTTCTTATCAATTTTTGTAATTCATGAATCTTTTATTTTTTGCATAGCCACAGTGGTAAGTTAAGACTCCTCATCATTTGGTCTTTTAGTTTTCTCTTCTTGTCTTATTACTAGGAATATAAATTGTTGGACAGAATTGGTGATGGAAGACACTCTTGTCTTCTGGCTTTCCAATAAGATTGTAGCATTACTGATAGCATTTGCAGTTTTGAGTTGTTTGTATATATATTTTTCTTTATGTACATAGATACACATCCTTTATTAGAGAAAAGAATGCTTGCTTTCATTTTTTGTTTTTTAAGGATTTTTTTAAAAGCATAAATGAATGCTGAGCCTTATCAAAATGTTTTCTGCATTTAAGATGATCATGTTTTTTCAAACTATTAATACTATTTATAGTAATACCATTTGTTTTTAAAATCTTTAAACTTTTGCAATATGCACATGTTCAGAAAAGTGTATAAAATATAAATATACAGTGTAGTGAATGTAAGTAGAAACTTATTTAGAAAACCCTGCTTCCTAGATTATGCCCCTGAGTCAAAAGTATTACCGACTTTCATAGGAAAACACTTCATTTGTCTCTCCTTATAGTTAGTGAAATTTACTCAGCTCTTTACACAATAAAATTAAGCTTAGGACTGTTTTCATTATTTTGCTTTTTTTTTTTTTCACTTTTCTATCATTTCTTCTTTGGAAGCTATATGCTGTTTCTATTATTTTAATGACTACCACAGTGATTCTACCATGCATCCTTCTCAAAATCTAAGTTACAAAGAAAGTTGAAATGTTTTTGTCATAATGAAATGATAAATGTTTAAGGAAATACATACATTTAAGCAGATTTAAACATTGCACAATGTATATGAGGTATGATTGAGAAATAGAATGAATGCAGTTTTTAAAAGTGCATAGTGGTAAAACACACACACGCGCACACACACACACACTGCCAGGAATCCCCCTTACTACCCTTCACTTCAAACATGCATAGTACATCATTCTTTCTACTTTCTGAAGCAGTTCTGAAAATCCTCTTTCCTGTCTTTAATTGTGCTGTTATGGCTGCCTTGATGACTTGATTAAATTCAAAATATTTCCTTTTCATGGCCATTTTGACCCTGGGAAAGAGCCACAAGTCACACGGTGGCAGATCCGGTGAGCAAAGCGGATGCAGACTGCTTTTCCATGGGGTGGTACTTAGCAGCAGCCTTTGCCAAACTTTTTAAAAATCACACCTCATAAATACCCTCACTAAAGATGACGTCCAGAACTGCTTCGGTAAGTAGCAAGGATGGTGGGATGAGTGTGTCCAAAGCAGAGGAATATTTTGAGGGAGATTAATGGCAATGTGTTTTATCATAATAATTTTTTAAATTTGAACATTCACTATACTCCTATCACACAACGTACATGTTCAAAACATCACATGGTACCCCATAAATGTGTACACTTTTTATGTTTCTGTGATTCAGGTAGAAATAAATTTAAATTAAAAATGTCTAATTTAAGTACTCTCTTTACCCTCGTACTGGACATTGCCACAACTTTTTAACATGATAATGCCCTTCTTCCACTCCAAATTTATATAGAGTTGTGTATTTATATAAGGAGTTTCATAATTTAATTTTCTCTATCTAGTTAATACTTTTATTATTAAATTAAGCATACATGTAGTAGAACACACACAAAAGCCTGGACTGCTCAGTAATTCATTGCAAAGTGAACACCTATAAAACCCTACCCCAAATCAAGACATGGAAGTCAGGCAGCAATTCAGAAATCATCTTAATCACTAATCCCTCTCCTCAAAGGTAATCAGTAGCCTGACACATATGACAATCCATTCCTTGATTTTCTTATGTTATTGCCACAAGCCATTCATCTTTAAACTCTAGTTTCATTTTGCCTACTTTTGATCTTCATGTAAATAGACTCGTTACATTTTTGTTTATTGGTATGTTTTAGGTATATATAATAATCACATTCATCATAGCAAATTTGTACCTGGTTGTAATATGTGATTTTTCCTCCATGCATCTACCCTCCCTTCAACTCCTCTTCCCCTCATTTACCAAAGCTGTTTCCATTTTTTTCCTTTTTCCTCTATTATTTTTAAGCTTGCTTTCTGATTTACACTGTATTTGTGAGTTTCACTCACATTGTTGCATAGAAGTAATTAATTCATTTGTTCATGTACCTACTCACCCAGTTGGATAAGTATATCCATTATGTTGGTTATATTGTTTATGGTTGTGGTTGTTCTGATTCTTACACAAACATTCTTTTGTGTGTCTCTTAGTGCATATACACACATATCACCGATCTGACAGTAAAAGGTTGGACATACCTCAGCTGGAGTGGATGTTACCAAACTATTTTTAAGGCGATTTGTCAGCTTGTATTCTGTGTTCCATTGCTTCACATTCTTGCCAATATGTACTTTTATTATTCTTAAATTTTGCCATTCTGATGTGTATCCTGAGGCATTTTTTTGTTTTAATTTGCTGACTAACAACTCCAGTGAAAGCAAGCACATATATGTTGGGGTATAATGGTTCATATCTAGATGTTCCCCCAAAGCCTCATAGATGGGTCTTGTCAGAAGTGACTAGATCTAGGATGTTCGAATGTGGACCAAGGGTGTGTGGTAACTAAATCAGTCTGCTGACTGAATTAGCATAGCGTTAGGGTGGACAATGGGAAGGCCCACCCTGGGTGTGGGTGGTACCAATGAATAGGCTTATAGCCTCAATGGAATGAAAGGGAACTAGAGGCTCAATTTTGCTGCGTCACTGCCTCCTGCTTGCCATCGTATGGACTGTTTCGCTTCTGCCATGCCCCTCTGCCATCCCGCCTTGCCTTGGCGTCAGCCAAGTTGAACTGAAACCTTTAAAAATTATGAGCTAAAATAAATCTTTTTTCAATTTGTGGGCATTTGGTCCCAGCAACAAGAAAGTAACTAAGACATTGTCACCTATCAAACATCTCCTGGATTCCAAATGTATTGATTTTTATTTCATAAAGGGTGAGAATCTAATAATTTTCATTTACTGAAATTACCATAAAATTCTTCTCTTTGCAGTCAAGTATGAGGAAGCTTTACTAGTTTGGTAATTCTTGCTCACAAAGTTTATTTGACTTGGGCCTCTTGACCTCCATGGGGCTGTCTTTAATCTGCATTGAATATGTACAATATTTTACAGGATGAGCAATAGACATTTCCTGGGCTCTAAAGAATAGAAAATTGAACAATAGTTTTTCTGGTTATGTAGCACTATCTGCACTGCAATAATGAATGTGTATGCAGATGTGCATTTTTCCCATTCCCTGTGAAGTCAGTCTTTTCTGTCCCTATTTAGAGAATGATTCACGTTATTTAATCCATTCTTCTCCAGATATTACGTGAATGGGCGGCATTCTAGTATTTAAAATACATTAACAAAGAGAACACACTCAAAGTTCACACTTGGGGTAGTGCACAAACAAGCAAGAGGCATAGTGAAAAAATATATAGTATGCTACAAGATGAAAGTATACAGAGATGAAACAATTAGCCTACTTAAAAAGGCTGAGAATGCTGAGGCCCTATGGAGTAGGTTTAATGAATTTTGAAGTTTCTAACTTTAGGTCAGGTAGTTGGGATAGACCTCACTGAGAAAGATGAATTAAACCAATGAATTCAAAGTCAGTGCAAATTTTACAACTGATCAGCATACTGTATTACAGCACTCGGCAGGTGTGCTCCTGACATGCTGTCTCATTCACTTAATTTATGAATTTTGTCTTTTTTAATCTACAAATTCTACCTTCATCCCTTTCTTTGTAATTTATCTGTTGAATAACCCAGAGCATTTATCTGAGCAGTAGTTTCTCATAGTCTGGATTGTGTAGTGACCTGTACTTTGAGAAAACCCTGAAGTTTCTGAGCTTTCTCTGCCCACACCCTCAGGAGATGAGGTCCACTGCACTCGTGATGTGCCTCTCTCATTAGAGGCCCACAATGCCTGGCTTTCTGCTTTTCTCTCTGAATTCAGCAGCCAAATGCTCAATGCCTAGAGCAACTAGTTTGTGAAACCTATTGTCTCTCACTTATTAGCTGAAATACTTTCAGGAAGACACGCCTTCACACATCTGTTCTTGGACCACGCACTGTTTTAGAGTCTTTTTAAGACAACAAATGTTCATACAAATATAAGTACTGATGCAGTGCAAAATAATGTGAACTTTTGCAAAATTATTTGGTGCACTGGTGTTTGTCACATTAAACAAAAATAGTCTTTAATGTTTAATGTTTTAATTTTAATTAATTCCATTTAGATAGAATTTTTTTTTAAAGAACATGTCCTATTTTGGACTTTTGATTGAGCCCTAAAAATCAGAAAGCAGAAGAGCAACATAGATTTTTGTATAGTATTTCAGGGGTCCCCAGGCCCCAAGCCATGAACCAGTAGTAGTCAGTGGCCCATTAGGAACTGGGCTTCACAACAGGAGGTGAGCATCAGGCAAACTAGTGAAGCTTCATCCGCATTACTAGCTGCTCCTTGTGGTATTTCCAGACCCTCCTACCTCTTAAGCACCAGCTTGTCAGATTAGTGGTGGCATGAGATTCTCATAAACCCATGAACCTTACTGTGAGCTGTGCCTGTGAGGGATCTAGGTTGGACGCTCCTTCTAAGAACCTAGTATCTGACAATTTGAGGTGGGGGTGCAAGCACTAGAGAGCAGCTACAAACACAAATTAACATTAGCAGAGAAGGGTGAGTACACAGAAATCATGATAAATCAACTATCTGCAGATTCCTATCAAAACCCTAACAGTGAGGAGTAGCAGGTGATGAGACACATCTGAATTTTGTTCTCAGTATTGGAGATTGGAACACAGGGCCTTACACGTACTAATGTGATCATTACTCATTATTTCAACTTCAGTGGATTTAAAAATGCTCACATTAATATAGCACAGTTCTGGGTGTGTGGGGTAAGTGTTTCCAGAGATGATTGACATGTAGATGAGCAAACTGGTGGGGAGACCCTCCCTGGGTGTGGGTGGTACCAACAAACAGGCTTATAGCCTGGGGGGGTGGGTAAAAGAGAAGGAGGTCCTATGGAGTTCCATTTTGCTTGAGTGGGTTCCTCTTTTGCTGCTATGAGACATCAGATCAGATTTTGACTTCTTTACCTTCCAATGCAGACTCACATCAGAGACACCTTTGGTCTTAGACTAGTGTTGAATCCTTGATCTCCTTGTTCTGCAGCTCCCTCCCCTTTGTGAGTCCTTGGATGGGCAGCTACTGCATCTTGTATTTGTCCGGAATGTAGACAGCCATTGTGGACTCTCCCACTTCTGATTCTGTAAACCTATCTAAAACATTTCACTGATTCCTTTCTTCTAGAACCCTAATCAATACATTAAGCAAGCACTCTATGGCTAAGCTACACCCCCCCACACACACACACTTTTTAGATAATCTAAGTTACCCAGGCTAGCATTAAACTTGGTAACCCTCCTGCCTCAACTTCTTGACTAGCTGGAATACAGGCATACATCACCACATCTGGCCTTATTTTTAACTCTCAAGAAGTTTTTATTTTTTTACATTTGGGTTATAAATTCTTTACCAGATGTCTTTTGCAAATATTTCTCTTCTGGTCTTGTCTTTTCACTCTCTTGAAGTTGTCTTGTGCAAGGTGAAGTTTTAATTTCAATTTTAAGGAAGTCCAACTTTAAAAATTTTCTTCAATAGATTATGATTTTAGTGTTGTATCTAAACATTCACTGACAAACTCAAGATCACCTGGATTCTTTCCTATGTTATACTCTATACATTTTGTACTTTTGTGTTCTACTTTTAGTTCTGAGGCCAATTTTCAGTTAATTTTTGTGAAAGCTATACGATCAGTGTGCAGACACAATTTTTTCATGTAGATATTCAGGTGTTGCCATACCACTTGTTGAAAAGTTCTTTTGTTCACATAATTGCCTTTGTTCCTCTGTCAAGTATCAGCTGAATATCTTTATGTCAATCCACTCCTGGGTTACTGTGTTCCATTTATCTGTCTATTCTTCACCAATACCACCATATCTTAATTACTGTATCATAGTATGTCTTGAAGTCAAATTCAGTCCTCTGAATTTGTTCTGTACTGAGTTTGCTCCTCTGGGACATTTTCTTCTACATGTAAACTTTAGAATCAGTTTGTTAATACCTAAAAAGTAATTTACTAGAATTCTGGGTTGGATTGTACTGAATCTACAGATCAGGTAAGGAAGAAATCGTATCTTCACAATAGTGAACATTCCTATTCTGAATATGGAGCATCTCTCCGTGTATTCAGTTCTCCGATTTCTCATCAGAGTTTTGTAGTTTTCCTCACATGGCTCTTCTACAAACTTTGCTAGATTTACCTAAGCATTTCATTTTTGTAGTGCTTATATAAATATGAGTTGTGCTTTTAATTTAAATTTTCAATCGTTTATTTTTGGCATATAGAAAAGCAATTTTATTCTTCTTTCCTGGTAAGGCTAGCTAGAGTTTTATCACTTTATTCATTTTTTATTTTAAAGATAAAAGAACAAAAACATCTTAAACATATTTTAAAAGAGCTACTTTTTGAATGTTAGCTTTTCTATTGTTTTTCCTTTCAATTTTATTGGTTTCTGTACTAATTTTCATAATTACTTCTCTTTTAAGTATAAGCACAAATAGTAACATGGTACCTAAAACCTATTTTTCACACATTTTTATTTATCTTAAAAATTTATTTTGTAATGATTTTGTAACACATTTCTTTTGCTAATAAATTTGTAAGGGAAAAAGAAATGCCTAAATACTTAAGTATATCAAGTAAAATATATAAATAATTAGCAAAATTCTTCATTACTTATAGAAATGTAGTTTATTTCATGCAAAGCTACATAATTTCCTATATTTTAACAAATAATCACATAAATATTTCAAAAAATTCATTACATCGCAATAAGTTACAGTACTACAAAGGAATTACAAGTCAACAAGTTTGTCAAATTCAAACTGAGAAACCATTATGCATAGATAAGGTAAAAAATGCTAACTTACTTACAGGTAGCACTTAGAAGCTATTTACAGATACATATTTGAAAGTACAGTGAGAATTTGCAGAGAAAAATAGTTAAATCTACAACCCACTGGTCAGATAGGCAAACATTTGTCAAATCAGATCAGAATGTCTGATCAAAGATAAACTTGGCATCATGCACTAAAAATTAACAGTTAACATTTTGAAAAACTATGAGCAGATGCATATTTGAAAAAGTTTATCTTCCATGTCAACTAATCTACTGAATTAGAGGAAGGGAAAATAACAAACACTTCATTAATGCAACACAGAAGTTAGGCTTTTGGTATAATTTGATTGGGTACTGAATATCACACACACACACACACACACACACACACACACACACATGATGCAGAAGTGTTTCAAATTATGTTAGACTACTAAACTTTAGAATTTTCTTTAAAGATATGGTCAGAACTTATTTGAGAAAAAAATCTAAACTGTAAAAGCAGTACTATAATTAGTTACTTACAAAAACATTATAAAAATTAAATAGCAGGAAGTAACAAGATCAACATTAGAGCTCTTTTGTATTTTTCACTGCCATAACTTATAAATATACATTAGACATATATTAGAGTACAATATTTGAAAAGACAGAAATTTCTACCCTCTAAAATGAGAAAAATCCTTCAAGTTGGTTTCAAAATATGGACAAAAACAAATCCATTGGATTGCTTAAAAAAAATACACATTCTCTCCCCTACAACTTGGTATATTAAGTAAGGAAGATGTTGGCCAGCATCCTTTTGATACTTATAGCTCCGGATAAGTTGACAAGATTTGCTAATGATGTCAGCTCTGAACAGTGTTGTATGGTTTAACCAGTTACGACTACATATGTCTGCCACAGTGAGATGTTCTTTCTACTCTTTTGAACCAAATACAGTAAAATTCTCCTTTTGCAAAGCAATGAGATCAAAATAATCACAAAGGAAAGATTTTCCCGGGACAAGAAAGTTAATTCAAAACAAATATATTTTAGGATACCTTAGGATATAAATATATTCAAGTATAAATATATTTAAATATACCTTAGGATACCATGATAAGAGAAATATGCCAGTCAGTAGTCTTGCTTTATTAAGAAATGTAATAGCCAGATGCACATTTGTAGTCTTAGCTACTCAACAGGCTGAGGCAGGAGGATGGATCACTTTGAGCCCATAAGTTGATACTAGCCTGCACAGAATAGGAGATCCGTTAGGGAAGGAAAGAGGAGGGGAGAGAAGGGGAGTAAGCAGGGAGTTGAAGAAAGGAAGGAAGAGGTGTGGAGGGGAGAAGAAAGGGGAGGGGGGATGAAAGAAAAAGATGGATTGATTGGTTCGCTGAAAAATGATAGCAAAGCTTCAGCTGACCTCAATGACCAAATCTTTAAAAATGGAAATAAAATTTTAGTTAAACCAGGCTGGCACTTAATGGGGCTGACTCATAGGGCCTGGTCTCTAGGAGTCTGGAAAGGAGATAATACTGCCCGGTGTGTACAGTTGCTGGGCAGGAAAAAGTTACTGCGTTGAAAGGACCCTACACAGAGAGGCACTGATAGTTAAGAAAACCTCCTGTAGTTCTCTTATACTGTTTCAATTCTCCTAAGGAAATTACTAATAGTTATTATTTATGAATTCATTTTTATGCAAAAAGATCTCACAGTTCTTAATGGTTTGTGATTTGCTTCTGCCTCATTTTGGGGAATACACTTTTATGGGAAAACATTATCCTGAAATAATTATTTCATTGACATGTCCTCCTTAGTGACCTAAGTGACAACACACTAACCCAGCACACTTCACATTTACCTTCCGACGTGGCTTAGTTGTCTAGCAAAATCTGATTCACTACTTTACATTAAGTATATTACTACTATTCCAAGTAGTGGCATTTGTAGTCAGATGTAGTTCCTTTTGAGTATAATACCCATCAAAAACAACTGTGTACACAAAATAGAAGAAAAATCTTTCAGCACTTTGAAAACCATACAGTAATGGCAGGGCTCAGAAAGGAAGGAAAGCATAAGGAAGGAAAAGTGACAACCATGGCAGAAAAGCCTGAATCTATTTACTCCTTAACATTCAGTACAATCTATTACACTTTGAATATGCTAAGATTTCTCAGGAACATGTTTTTTAATGCAAATGTACTTTTAGCCTTCTGATTTTCAGGCCTCGCCCACTTGCATCCCAAGTATGAAACTTACCTTACTGAATAATGTGAACTGTGATACAATGTATTTTTCTTTTACTATGGTAATCAACACATCATCAAGAACACTCCCTAAAACTATTAAACATATTGAAAATGAAGTTTTCTATTGAACATAAGTGAAATTCCTTCATTAACATGCTAAAACATACTATAAAAAAGCATACATGTTGACCTTCCTACCCACATTTAACTTAGATACATATTCTGCTTAAATTTTAGGAGTGATCTAAATAAATAGTAGAGGCAATAAACAAATTAACTGACATGATTACTTTTTGAACGTTTGCACTGTTGAATTCTCCAATCTAGTCTTTATAAAGGGAAAACTAATGCTCTGATTTCATTTCTGCCACTTTTGTGAAAAGGCCTTTTTTACCATGAAATTATTCTAAATTCACAGTGTTCATTTGGAAAAGAGCCAATTTTTAATAATTAAACATAGACTTTATTTCTTAAAACTGTTTTTTAAGCTGGGCATAGTGGCATTTGAAGAAGCTAAGATATGAGGATTGCAACTTCAAACAGCCCAGGCAACTTAGCAACTTGGTAAGATCCTATCTCAAATAAAAAAAATTTTTAAAAGGGATGGGATGTATTTCAGTGCAAGGACCTTGGGTTCAATCCTTAGTACTGCACCAAAAAAATAAAAAATGAATCAAACAAGTTTTTAACAAAATTGCTCTATTGATAAAAAGTTATTTGTTTCATAAAAAATTAACTAGCAATTTATAGGTGATTCATGTAATTTATAGGTTAGTATTACTTTCTGCAACAGCTATTCTGAATCACTAGCTTATTGAATGTCCTTTCTTAATAATTATTTAGAAAAATAATTTAGAAAACTCTAATCCGATATTCCTTATTATGTAAGAAAGAGATCAAAAAGTAATTACCAGAAATAGTCTTTAAGAAATGTACTTTGCATGTCAAGTGTACTAATTTAGTACTAGTATTTCACAATTGGTGTCATTACATGTAAATAAGCTTCTCAAAACAAATTTTTTTGTATATATACAGTTTTTTACATAAAATGGTTTACCAAGTATTAACTTACTTCCCCAGGAAAAAACCTCTTAGTCTTCAGGGGTTAAATCAATGCCCTTCAAACTCAAATTTATTCAGCAAAGTAACTTTCCTATATAAAATCCTGTAAGATAAACTTTGTTTTAAAATTTGAAGACTTAGGATCACAGAAATAAGCAAAAATTATTTTGGAAATAACTCAAAAGTCAAAGGGAATCTATATCATTTGTAAAATATACATACATGTGCTTCAATTATTATAATCATAAAAAATTTAATAATAAAGGAAAGAGTACCATTTCTTTATATATTCCTATCAATTTTTACCTATGGCACTATAAAAGTTAGTTATTAAAATAACTGGGTAATTTCTTTTTTTTTCTAATTTTTTACAACAGCATCTGAGCTTCATGACAAAACCTGATGGGAAACATTATTCTTAAGAGACACATTCCAAAGTAAACCCAAATGCTAGGCCAAATAATAAAACAGATTTTCACAGGACTTTCAATGAATTAATTCAGCAAGCTTTTGCTTTGAGGACTTGTAAGCTTCCCTGTAACACTAAGAAACTGGATCCCTTCCTGGGATGATTATTTCTCCTGTCCAACACCTTAGGAACCACTAAGGGACACAGCACAGGTAACTTCTGTCTAAATTCCTCTGTATAAACCTCAGCTCAACTCCCTCACAATGATTTTGTGAGGTAGATCAATATGGAAAGAGCAAGCATTTTGTTCATTCTGCAAATGAAGAAATCAAGACACTGAAATGTTACGTGGGCTGCCCAAAGTATGCACTGAATCAATCATAAATTATAACAATATTAAATTATCACTTCTCCTGGCCTATTGCTCTTATGACACCTCACAGTAAAAGTTACCTGTGTGTCCTCAAATCAGCAGGCTATCTGACCTTCAACTGAGGATACATCTACCTATTAATAATTATTTTAAAGGGGATATAATCTCAAAGATCATTACAACTCAGAGATAGAGAAACAGAGACTGTGGGTTTGGCTCAGTGGTGGAGCACTTGCTAGCATAAACAAGGCCTTGGGTTCAATCTTCAGCACCACAAGAAAAAAAAGACAAAAATTTAGTACTTGGATAGAACTGTGTTTTCAAAATTTTACATAATAACATTCATTAAAGCAGAATATAAAATATTTAAATTTATGACTCTGGGAAAAATTGTCTTCAACAAACATATATTCATTTCATTGGGATAATCCTAGAATACATCTTCAAATAGAGGTATTTGAAATGGAAAATGAGCATTGTAATAATTATAAGGATGGTACATGTTAAACTGAGAAAGAACAGCCAGGTGTAGTGGCTTATTCATGTAATCCCAGCATTTTGGGAGAATGAAACAGGAGGATCACAAGTTCAAGCCACTTCGTGACTTTGTGAGACTGTCACAAAACAAAACACAGCCTGGAATGTAGCTTAGTTTGAAGGCCTTCAGTTCAATCCCCAGTACCACCAAGAGAAAAAAATTGAGAGGCAAGCTCAAGTATGGTTACCCAATGTAACATGGATTCAATGAATGTTATCAATATTTTTAGAGCCATAAAAAACTCTGTGAGCATGTTGCACTCTGCCATTTCCACTTTGAAATATAACACCTAATTGTAGCTTAACCACAAAGATTAAAACAGTCAACTTGAAATAAGCACATTTAACCAACAAATTACCATACATTTCTGTTCTAACGAAGTTTTCTGCTTATAAAGCCATAATTTCACATTTTATCTTTAAATAGCCACGTATTTTCTTTTCAGAAAGTGTAAACAAGTACCTTTAAATAGACAATTCTGCAGAACTCTTTGGCTATTAAAAAAACTACTGTTAATACTTAAGATTTCCACTTGAATGGAATGATCCATACTTAAATTAATATGCTAAATGTGGAAAGTATTTCCCTCTGAAATGAAAATCTTTTCTAAAGCAATACCAAATCATTTTAAAAATCCAGTTACTATAAAGACTGAAAAAATAATGTATCACTTGATTAGCGTACACATGCTAAAGACACTATTAGTCCAAATATAATCCTAATTATATCATGCAAAATACCCCACAAATTTGCATACAGATTTGAAAAAGAGCTTTTTACATTCAGTTATGTTTAATAAGTAAGTTTTAAGACATGGATTTTGTGAATATGGTTATTACTTGAGGTCTCCACTTGTATTTCTTTGGGAAATACATGTTGAACATATTTTTTAGGAACAGGAATAATGTAAATCTCAAAATGTATGCTATTTACTATGACTTATGGCTTCCTTGAAACTTTAACTTTCCTGAAAAAAATGTGCATGGAACTGAAGTATATGTTCTCAGCATATACTGATCTTTATCATGAATTAAATCCTTCTATTGTAACTGTACTTCTAAGGCAGACACTTAGGCAATGGTATGGAATAAATATTATTTTAAAAGATAATACTCTTTTAATCAACTAAGCTGTAATTAATTCTTGGTGTCTCTTTTGTTATACTGACACTTCTTTCAGAGCAGACAAATTCTAGGGCATACAGATGTTCATAAAAACTGAACTGATGTGATGTACTGAATGGTTTAGTTGTTCCATACATTTTTTCAGACTTTAGATATCTTCAAATATTATACTGGAAGACATAGAAAGATATCGTCCACCAGGCTGATACCTAAAAGGTAAGCATAAAGAAATGATCTGAGGCATCAAAAATAATAGAGAAGAGGAAAATGAGAACACCTTAAAAGGAAGTAACTACATAATCAAGCTCTGTAAAATCAATCAGCAGCTAAAAGCAGAAACTTACCTTCCAAGTATACTATCCAAAAGAACTTACTTATAAATCAACCAGCAATTGGTTTAGAGCCTAGAATGCATATGTGACAGAGAGGGATATTTTTTTAAATAGGGGCATATAAGACATATCCAGGAGATTTAATCAGTTTAATAACTGCTCTGAATTTGTAAATATAAATGGAAGATTCTAGGTGTTTGTTATTTACAGGCAATAACACAACTTTGTGCATCTGAAATTTTGCTTTTGTTTATTTCCTTGTAGCCTAGATGCTACAAGTACAGCCTTTGCAGTAGAATATTGGAATGCGAGTGCCTGACTTGCCACTTAGAAGAGGCTCTAGGCAAATTACCAAGCCTTTCTGGATTTGGAACCATAGAATAAACTATTGTTAAAGTACTTAGAAGTGTCTCTGCTATCAAGATATAGTTGTATCTATTTGCTAAATATAATAAACTTCACAAATATCACTGCCAGAAATAGGCATATGTATGTATGTGTGCATATATATATATATATATATGCATATATATATATATATATATATATATATATATATACACACACACAAATTTTAATTCTTCCTATGTATAATGTGAAGATACCGATTTTAATTACCATAATTGAATGGTATAATTTTTTAAATATAGAAATATTAGAGGGCATAAAATAGTATCAAAGGTTGCTCAGTAAGCTTTTTATTAGTAGTAAAAATGGACATTTTTCTTATGTTCACTTATCATTTGTTTCCAATTCTGTTAATACGTTATCAAAATTTTAGAGAAATGCTTGAGTCACAATGACACCATAGAACGTACCTTCCTGACTCAGACTCAAAAGGGTCATCACTGAATGTGTCTGCACTGAAATCCAAAGGTTCTGCGTCTTGCAGAAGTTCTATTCGGTCCCGTTCCGTCCTGTTATTAGCCCTGGTGTATTTGGATGCTGTTCAAAAGGAGAAAAAAGAGAAATGTCTGTTTCCTTATTGTCTTTTTTGTTTGTATGTCACAATTTATGGGTTCAGAAGAAGAAAAGCCAAAATTATGAAGGATATGAATTTTGATTGGGAAGAAAAATAATATAAGAAAAGATAACTACATAGTTCCTTTAATGTCTGATTAAAATTATAAACAGTAGAATAGAAAATAAGGAAAATTTCTCCAGCCTTGTAGCTAAGTTCAGGAGCAGATACAGCAGAAAGACTTAATATGAATTAGAATATTTAACTACAGTGACATAACAGTGAAGTTGTTCAATATCCCATTAAGTTTCAGTAACAGTGACACTCATTTTTTTGGCTAGAACTAAAATGTGAGGTGCTATGGGAGGTTTCCTAATCCACACTAAAACAGGTAGGCAACCAAAGCTCCTAAAGAAAGGCCAGCACTGGTCAACATATGTAAAATGTAAGTCTAACATTTAATTTGAAATTTTCTAGTAGCTACATGAAAAAGTAGAAGACATAGTTGAAATTTATTTAATATTTAATTTTAACACAATTCATCCAAAATATTATCAATATGGGGCACCAGCCACATTGCAAGTACTCAATAGTCATGTGCAACTAATGATTGCCATAGCGGGCAGTATCGATCTAGAGAGCTCTGCCTCTTCTTCATGGATGAAAATTTTCTTTACAAACAACTTAAATTCTCATGATGTTATTTGAACAGTCTTGGTCAACGTGTAGCTTCCAAACAACTCTAGGATACAGTTTTTTTTTAAACTTAAAGTAATCTATCCATATCTTACATTTGTGTCATCTTGGACTATGACCTAAATGCACACTTTTTCATTGCTTTTTTAAAATCATTTTTTCATTCACTCACTCAACCAATAGTAGTTAACTACCACATTCTCAGTTCTCACTAACTCATCATCAAAGGCTTTGTGCCTCTTCTAGTAACCATTTTCCCATACTACCAGGTGTTTCCACTCTGTGAACTTCAGGGTAACACCCAAGGCCTTTAGAGAATCCTCCTTCTATTTCACAGCTTTAACTAAAGCTTTAGCTGTCCATTATTTATTTTATGCTAATTATTTCAGATAAAAGCTTTTCATCACTGGGATCACTGTTTTATTTTAGACCCTCTTCATTTCTTGACTGTATTATCAAAACCAAGACTCTAACATGGTTTGTGTCACTTCTCTGATACTCATGCTTTATAGTATCATCAAATTCATTTTTCTAAACACAATACCCTATCAGGCTTCTTCTCAGGTTGAAACCTTATTCAACATAAAATCCAAGCTTTTGAGCATGACAATGTCTGTTGCCCAACATCTGCGTAGCCTCCTCTGTTATGTCACCATGTCTTGCACTCATTCACTCTTCCTTCTGATTAAAAACCCTCCACTTGGGTAAATACTATTCATTCCTAAGTACTAAACTATTTCTTTATTACAGAGATACTTATTTATTGGACAAATCTTTTCCCAAGACAGAACACTTTTTCTATTCCCCAAGATGGGTTTCTTGGTACCAGATGTGTACCCTTCTATAACAGTTCCCATGAGAAATCTACAATAAATAGTCTAACAGTTCCCATGAGAAATCTACAATAAATAGTCTAACAGCTCCCATGAGAAATCTACAAAAAATAGTCTAACAGTTCCCACGAGAAATCTACAGTAAGTAATCTAGCTCTCATGAGAAACCTATAATAAAGTCTGTCATTAAAATATTTCTAATATTTTCATTTAACTCTTTTGTATTGTTTAGCTCTTTTCTGTATCTCCAATGATATTCCCCCATCTGTTCATGCACCTTGTCTAAGCTTTTCATTAGATCTTTTCACATACTAACTCATTATTTTAGACCCTGTACTGTCTGACAATTCCAATATTTGAGTCACTTCAAGGTCTAACACATTGTCTGCTCTATGTAAAAGATGGTTCATCTTTTCTTTTTTAAAATATATGTTCCTGCTTTCTTGAGCACCTCCTAATTTTTGGTTAAATGCCAGACACTTTGCACAAAACAAGGCAGAAATTAAGACAAATACCAATTATGCCCACAATGGGCATACTCCTATTAGGTACTCATTGTCAAGGGTGAAATTAACCTACTTGTAAACTGTAGTTAATCTGGGCTTGCCTTTATTGTTGCTTTAAGTCCCCATAGACTGCACATTTCTCCAGAAATGGGCTTTCACTACCTTGGGTTTTGTTGGGCCTCAAGTGTTGCATGGTTCTCTCTCAGTATTGTTTCTAGCCTTGGATTTCTGCAGTCACTGCATGCCTATCTCATAGCGTGGGGAGAGGGGATTATGTTTGTACTTCTCCATCAGTAGAGTACTGTGTGTGAAACTTATCACTGGCTGGGATGGCTTAGTTTTCCTGTTTCATCTTCAGTCTTAGGCAGGCCCCTGGACACAGAAGCCTCAGTGGCTGTACCTCCTCAATATCAGTATATCTCTTCCAGAAACATACAAACTTTGCCTTCTATACAGTGCAAGGTTCTAGGCAAAAACAGAGACAAGTGGTACCTTCCTGGAGACAAATGATTTCTCTGCCTTGCAGCAGTGCAGGGTCAGAGCTATGGGAGGTTTCTTAATCCACACTGCTGATAGTTCCTGCATGGTTATCAGTCCCTCTCTAAAATGTGACCATCCCAAGAACAAGACATTTATCTTTATTTTATCACTATAAGCATGAGAAAGTATCTGACATATGTGTGTTAGTCAATAAACTATTACAAAAATGACTGAATAACCGATATCTATCAACAGAAAAACACAGGAAAACATCGAGGTAAATAGTAGAAATAAGTACTTGCCTAGAATATGCTTGGGATCTACTCACATAGAATTGTGAGTTATCTTAAGTGTAGTAAAATCACAATAGATGAGATTGTACTCTCTAAGTTCTTAGAATTGAGACAGACACTAGACGTCAGTCACCTCATTTAACCTTCCTTAGAGGGGCTCTTTCTAAACTATGCTAGGTGCTTTTCAGCTCTTTGACTAGGTAACAATTGTCTACACTTGAGCAGAATACTGCAGTTTTGGGAAATGCTGGAAGTTAGAAATTCTCACAGAGAGGTGAAATCTTTCTCTAGTAGCTTCTATTCTTTGGCTCTAGATACTCTTCTTGAAATAAATGGTTATTTAGGTTAGTATACTTCCAACTATTCATTTGGTGTTTCCTTCCCCTATTAGAATGTACATTTGAGTTTCCCTTTCCTTGTATATATGAAGGACTATAAGAGAGTAAAGTCACGGAAGATAATTCTTACAAAAATCTAGCCATTTCCAGATTGGTATCCTAATTTTCAGTCTCTATGCAGGCAAAATAAGAAAAAATTCTAAGCAAATGAGAAAATATAAACTACTTACACCAATTGGTACTAATATCTGAGAAATTTGACTCCTTTGGATCAGAATGAACATTTCTATTCCTAGTGGAATCTTCTCTATTGTGTCCATAACGTTCTTTCCATTCCTAAAAAGGAAATACAAATGAACATGCAAAAAAAACAGAAAATATCCATCAGTGTCAATAGATTCTATATGCAATTATTTTCAACAGAAATACATTAGTATCAGTGTTAATGTAGTGCATTTAAACAGGTCAATGTTTTCATTTTTACATAATTTATTCAAATCAATCTCCATAAGCTTTAATTTTCAATAAAGACATTTATAGATTTTTGCTAGGTATGATTACATTAAATTATTACTATCTAAAATTTTAAAGGAGTATTATAACTATATCAAGCCTACTTTGACCATGTATGAGTCATGCAAACTCATAAATGACTTTTAAGATGTTAATAAAATCTCCTTCCCCTCAAATCAGCTAACAAAGACCCAAAAGTCATTTTTGATGGTGTAATTAAAGTTGTATAAGGCATAATTAGATGATGACTCATAGAACTGTGAATTATCTTAAATGTAATAAAGTCACATTAACTGAGATTGTACTCTTTAAATTCTTAGAATTGAAATGGCCACCAGAAGTCAGTCACCTCATTTAACCTTCCATGGAGGAACTTTTTCTAAACTATGCTAGGTGTTTTTCAGCGGTCTGACTAAGTAACAATTTTCTACATTTCAGCAGAATATTGAAATTATGGTAAATGGTGGAAGTTAGAAATTCTCATGGAGAGGTGAAATCTTTCTCTGGTAGCTTCTATTCTTTGATTCTAGTTATTTCTCTTGAAATAAATGGTATCATAGGTATGTCTATATATCCAACTCCTCAAAATATATTATGTATGTCCAATTTTTTATAAAATGAATTATATTTCAATAAAGTTTTTCTTAAAAAAGAAGTATTCCTTTTACATATATATACTGTAATACAGACAACAATGAAATTTCCTTTTTCCTTCATTTTATCAGTAAAATACATACAGGTGTTAAAATTTTGTTGTAATTCTAAGGAGGTTTTCTCATTTTTGCCTTTTCACTAAGAGGAAGTTAGTTTATCTTAGCAAATGGAGCACTAAGAAAAATTAAGGAGGAAAAAATGCCATGTTATCAAAAAGGCATAACAATTTTAAAGTAATTACAACCAATTTAATAGCAAGGTTTCATGAATTTATTCACTCATTCAACAAATATTTACTGAAAAACGTACTGTTATGCTTTGTGTCTGGATGTCCCCTCAAAGCCTCATGCAGTCATGGGGTGGCTTCTAGAGTTTATGATTGATTCATGGTCCAATGCTGGGATTCTGGGTGTGAGCACGGCACCCACCCTGGGGTGGGAACTTTGCATACAATGGAAGGGAGGGAGAGAGGCTGCCTGCGCTGCTGCCCCCTTTCTGCTCTTGTTGCTTTTGCTGTTTTCTGCCACCATGAATGGTTGCCCTCTGCCATGTGCCACTCTGCTTTGGAGCCAGCCAAGTACAAACTGAAACCTCCACAAACTGAGCTAAATAAACCTTTCCTTCCTTAATTTTGGGCATCAGGTATTTTGTCTCAGCAATGAGAAAAA
Source organism: Dinomys branickii (assembly GCA_004027595.1). Taxonomy (NCBI): domain Eukaryota; kingdom Metazoa; phylum Chordata; class Mammalia; order Rodentia; family Dinomyidae; genus Dinomys; species Dinomys branickii. The sequence goes on along the minus strand of PVLD010006776.1, from coordinate 73,754 downwards.
AGTAACCACGACATATACCTTAGGCAACAAACTGCTTGCCATTGGGCACAAAGTAAGTAGTTTGTTACCAGGAACTTTTTGGAACAAAATGACAGGACACCTAGCATTTGCATATAAAAGTACTAAAATCCCCTTCCTTTACAGATATATCCTAAGTCATTTCTCCACTGTTTTCTACCTTTAACCAATTACTCTAAATCAGTAAGATTCTTATTTTTAATGATTTAATAAATACTGTACTTACTCTTCTTCGATTTTCACCATCTTCTTGCCTTTGCCTTTTTCTCTTCTCTAAAGACAGAAAAATGACGTCAAATTCAGTTTAATATTGTTTAATTAGACATAGAGTAAGATATTTTCCTCAGGGTGACCTAAAATTTGCTGCTCTGTAACTTCTTTGTAGTTCTCTCTTCTGGCTGAATTCGTACTTCTTGTCTTTTTGTATAGGAGTCTTTCCCTCGTTACTCTCTTTGAGTCATATATACTCAGTGTTTAACAGCCCCCAGAGGATATACTATAATCTGGTTGTCCTCTAAATATTTTCTAATTTATCAATCCTATTTGCGAAAATCTTATTCAGATGAGGTCTAATTAATGCAAAAAAAACCCCTGCTATATCAACTAAACATTACCTTCAGAGCAGGAAAAAATTATACAATACTTGGTCATTTCAGAGAATGACCAAGTACTAATGTCCCAAAATCAAATCCCTCCCATCCCTACATTTTATCATTGCTTAAATATCAGTAAGTTAATACATTCAATTCTACAATCAGCTTCTAGTAGAGTGCTATATATTTTAATAGTGCTCACATTCTCACATTAATGATCATGTAAGAGAAATAGCCTTGGATTGAATGACTTTCCATACAGTAACAAACTAATGACTGTTTAATGTGTTTCATAGTGATACAGAACTTGGGAAATATGTTTCAATGCAAACATGAAAACAATTCCAGACCAATAAAAAGCTGTTTTTAGTTATAGACATAATTTATGCTGCAGAATTTCTTAAAGATGAGACATTTATGTTTTCAATTTATTTTTCCTTAGAAAGATATATACATAGATCTTTAGCTAAACAGCATTAATTCCTAATTTCTTAAAATATATTACAGGTTATTTACAAATTATAGAAACATTATTCTTGTACTTTGTCTTAGCACTTAGCATTTTCTTTTCATTTACTTTAAAAGACAAATCTTACCTCGTTTGATTAATTCTCTTCCTTCATCAACTAAGTCTGATGTCATATCATTATCTCCCATAAACTGCTGGAAACCAAGCAGATTCAAACAACGGGTTCCCAAACTAATAAAAGTAGATATCATAAAGACAAGCATTATTTTCCATTGTAAACATTTAGATAAACTGTTTCTTAGCACTGTCACTTCCAAGAAGCCTATGTTCATTATTATTCACTTTGCAAAATTACAGAGTACCGCATCTGTCATTCTTTAAGAAGCACTAATGTCCCTTTCAAAGAAGCTTATCCCCAACAGTATTCTCACTACAGTGTATAGATTTCTTATGGAAGTAAACTAGGTCAGGCACTGTACCACCTAAAAATGAAAGTAAAAAAATGGAAGAAGAAAAAAAGAAAAGGAAACTGACTAACATTAATGATTTTGAAGAAGTGATATTTTTGGTGTGTGATGCAGCACTTATGACGTGAGAGAGGGCAGACAGACAGAAATAAGGATCTTTTACATGCGAAAGTAGAGAAGGGTGCTAAAGACAGGCACCTCTGTCCTTTACCTTCTTTTGAGTCTTATCTCTGCCAAGATTCTATCATTTTCTCTAATGTCATAACATAAGCAGCCCATCAGCCTTTCAAAACTAGAGGAGAATTTCTCCTCCAGCCCTAGATGTACCTCTTGGTTATAACTGCTCCTCACTTGACTCATCACGATGGCTGCGATGTGAAGCACTTAGGAACTCTGCAATAATTACTGAAAAGCCCTAAGATTCAATTATGAATTATTAGAAAGAAGTTAGGTATGAAAGAGTTTTTCAAGCTATACTGGCTGTCACTGTCAAAGGCCAAGACTTAGGAGATAATGTACTGTATTAATTATATTACTTCATAGCTTAAGTAACTATAGCAGAGTAACACTACTTCTCTTTTCATTAAAATATCTTTAGGGGGAAGAACCTGACTCAATCATTAAGGCAGTTTCTTAACTTCCTCAAAGTCAAAATAAACAACTGCGACGCAATCAGTAAATATGTAAAGGGATTTTACAATGAAATACCCAGGCCCAACTAAGGATATGAGGGAAGATTACCTAAAATAAGTAGCAATACACAGAATTACCACCAACATAGGATAATATATATAGAATCCATCTGCAATAAAGGATAAAACTTTCATGGAACCCATAATCTGAAGAGCAAAAACAAAAAAGGTGTATCAGCATGGTGCTATCTGTTTCATTCCTTTCCATCACTAAAAAATTTGTGCATAACCAGTTACATCAATAAACTAAACTTTTAAACTTTTCAAAAACTAAACACAAAGCAGTAAGTGATCTGATTTTTTAAAAATTTGCTCTCTATTATGGTTTTCTCCTACAGAAAACTAGCATTTTATAAATGCTACCAAAAAGTACATAGAAAATCTATAAATAGAAAAGTTAATATTATTTTAAGTTAGGTTGTTTACTATTACTCAGCTAAACAATCTAAAGAACCAAGAAACACTTTTAATACGAAGAAAAGCAAAATCACTTTTATCAAGTCATCAGTAGCTATATATACAACATTTCAGTAACAGGAGTCCAATAATGTTACAGAATCTTTCTGCAAACATTAAAAGACAGTTTACAGTAATAACACCTTATATATATATAACAAATATAAAGAAATTCATTGTTTAAGTCATACTTACAGATGTATATGCAGTAGGTTGAGTATTCTGGTGAGAGATGGAAGAATCCATATGGGTCAAACCCAAGAAATTAAGACATAAAGGAGGCGTCAAACGGCAAAATAACCTAAACATTTTTTAAAAAAGAATACATAAAAATAATGCAGAATACATTTTATATTATAATGAAATGTATTCAGATCATTGTAGCTGTTATTTTCATCTAGTTGTGTAATATATATTTTGAATGCTTAATGTGCACTGTGCTTACTCACTTGGGTGGCATTCAGAATGTCCTACTAATTACATCACTCACTAAAACATCAATAACTACGAGCAAAACTACAGCCTCGGGTTGCCTGCTAGTGCCTACCACTGCTCTACCTGCATAACTTGCGAGGGACTTTGTATACTCCTCCTCACTTCCACCATCTCGGCAAGTCATCTCACAGTATGACAAAGACAGCAATATCGACGAGGTAAATGGAACTCAGTGTATAAAAGATCTGCAGTTGTATCAAAATGTGTCATTCTGATGGGTACAGCTATGAAGAACTGTTCAGTTTTCTCCAGATAAAGAAAAAGCACCTTATAAAACTACAGTTAAAGAATCACTAGTACAAAGGCTGATGGGGACTGAATATAAAGAGGTAATATGAGGAAGCTCTGTTGTTGTAAAACACAACTCTGTAGCTCAATTGTGATAGTGGCTGCAGGAATCTACACAAATGATGGATTAAAGTGTCAAAAGGCTAGGGGTGGTGGTGTATGCCTATAATCCCAACACTCAGGGGGCTAGGGCAGGAGGACTGTAAATTCACGGCCAACCCAGAACAATTTAGCATGATCTTGTCTCAAAATAAAATAAATAAATAAATAAATAAATAAATAGCAAGCCAGGCGTGGTGGTGCAGGCCTACAATGCCAGCACTCTGGAGGCTAAGGTAGGAAGAGTGCCATAAATTTGAGGCCAAGCTAAACTAAAGGTGAGTTCAATGAATAGCCTAAACTATAAAGCAAGACCCTGTCTCAAAAACAAAAACAGCAACAGAAACAAAAACCTCAAGAGACCCAAATAAGGCTTATAGTGTTTAGTTGACAGTAAAGTTCTAATGTAAATTTCCCAGCTTTGATACTGATATTATAAAACAGCTATACAAGATATCACCACTAGGAGAAGCTTGGTGTATATATAGGCTCTTTATAGCGTATTTGCAATTTCCAGTAAGTTCAAAACTATTTGTAGAGAAAAGGAACCTCTTAAAATTGCTTGAAACATCCATTTCTCTGAACTTCTCTGAGTCTAGCTCTTAAAAACACGTTACAGGACTGATTAAAGAGTAAATAATACTGTGCAATCTAGCTCACGCTAGAGCCATCTCTCTAAATTCCTCAAGAAAGAGTATTCCAGTCATTTTCCTTAGTCTTCCTCAAAACAATTTCAGGCCTGACCTTCAGAGTATTCTGCGGGTATGATGCCGTCTTTGAATTTGGAACCAAAAAATTAAAACGTTAAACTTTCAATTGTTTCTATTGTTAACTCATCTATAAACTGAATCGCAAATTGGTAAACTTAGTCTCCCTATGTCTTTCTTTTCCCTCTTACCCTGGCATACTTAATTTGACTTTAAACCTCAAGTAGGGTTTAGCTGGTAGCCAAAACACAGGTATTTGTTATTACCTAGTCAGTTGGCTCATACAAATGTAGCTGTTAGTGCAACAATACGAAAGAAGAGATCCATGGTGATACACGCAATGGAGACATTTCTCTGTCAACTCGATCCTACTTACATGCCACTGAAAAGGAGACTGTATGCATCAGTCTGGTGATGGGAAGCCAAATAATAATAGTTAAATACACGAATCCTGAATACAGTAGAATAAACACAAATACTGAGGAAGAAGATGGAAAGGAAGCAAGCAATCTGGAAAACAATTCAGTTAAGACTAATAAATATCACAAGAAGTATTTATTTCCAGCTAACATTTATTGCTGTTCTGAAATTTAAGTACAATAATGGAATTTTAAAAAATCATCTAAGAAAATGAAATTATAGAAAAAAAAAGCTACATTTCAAACAGTTCAATATCCTAGACCTATAGGTTTCAAATCTACCTCCTGTACAGTAAGCCTATTTTCTCATCCCCTTGAAAACTCTTCACATGAAGACTAATAAGTCACATAGCCCCACTGACCTAAACAGTACTCTCATACAATCATCTTGCACTATGTTGTACTTTTTCATCTCTTCTTATATACGGCTCATTTTTTTATAGTCTGGGTAAACTCATTTTTGGAAGTCTGAATAATATTGTAGGAAATGTCATTGCTTTCATTATTACTAGAAGAAATAAATGTATGAGAAAAAATATACTAGTTAAGGGATAAAAATATGAAGTTGAATATATTACATATAAAGTAAACTGACCTCGATATAAATATAATTGTATGTTTTTTCTGCCAGTTGTATGAAGACCGCAAAGAGGGATAAGACAGGAGTTGTGCTAAAGAATGTGCACTCTGACCACACAACAATCACAGAAAAGATGGACAAAACCACAGCAAGAATCCTGTAAAACCATGGTCGCAAAAGACATTCCCAGTACCACTCTAAAAGATAAAAGAAAAAGAAAATTAGGAAAAAATAAAGAAGTAACAGGGTACTGTTACACTGTTTCAAAATATATCCAACACAATAATTACAAAGAGAATTACACTGAAGAAACCAGACAGATACCACCCGAGCCAAATGATCACCAGTAATGAGACAAATTGTTATCTCATGTGCTTCCTGCTATAATGCAGAGCAGAAAAGGGTGTTACTGCTGTGGCATTCCTGCCCCAAATGCGTAACCTGTGTTTAATCACGAAGACATTGAACAGAAAACCCACCCATACCATCCACAAACATCTATGTTGTAAAACACAAATAAAGCCTGAGAAACTATTCTTGATTAAAGAAGACTAAGAAGACAGGACACCTGAATGCAACACATGATCTGTAATTTTTTACAAAGGGTATCACTGGAATAATTAACAGGGCCATATTAATAACAATTTCCTGATTTTGATAGTAGCAACTGATTATATAAGACCAAACCTTTAGTTTTAGAAAATACACACTGAAACATGTAGAAGCAAAGAGGCATCATGTCTGAACACAAGGGTGAAACATTAAGGAAAAAATACACAGAGAAAGAAAAAGAAATTAATACGGTGAACTTTTAACACTTGAAGAATCCAGGTATATGAGAACATTTTGTGAGATTTTGGTTTAATTAAGTCTGGATTTAGGTAAGAATAAAAGTTAAAAGCAAAAAGAAAGCTCAGTAAGGCCTTATTTATGTCCAAGTGCTAGGGAATAAACCCAGGGCCTCGGGTATGCTAAACATGTGTTACACCACTTGGCTACGTCCTCAGCAAGGGTATGTTTATGTTTTACTTCATACACTGAAAAACTGAGCTCCTGTTTCATAGAAGTAAATGCTTTCGACCCTAAGCTCAGCGAAATTTCTAGTGATGTCACCATCCACACAGGTGATCCTACTTTGAATACTGATTCTCATTTTCTTCATCTCTTCTCAACTGTACCTCATTCATTCCTATAGTCTTCCCTAAACTAAAATGCTGAAAGTTAGTACTATTTTAGACCTTCTCCTCCAAAACCTTCTGCCCCCTCATACCTATACTTAGCATGTTGCTAAGCAAACAGAAATGATCAGAAGATAACTTCCCCACGATTCCACTATTACAGCCTCTCACATCTAAGGTACCTTAGTACCTTAGTAAGGTGCCTTACTCCTAATTAAAAGAAATGCTCTTCATTGTTCACTATTTCTCATCTGTGAACCCTGTTCTAGAATTCTCCACTATCCTATATCAAATTTCTTCTCTACAGCATTCCCATGTGACTTGCTATAATTTCTCCTCTACTCTATAATCCTCTGTGAACTACTACCCCTTCTCCCTGCTTTTTTTTTTTATAAGGAAAACATCTTGGAAGTTTTGTACATGTTTAGTTGCCTTCCTTATTTCTTCTAAACCTCAGTCAGGCTTTATTATCTTTCCTCCATCTCTCTTCCCTGAAACCCAGTGGACAAATATCAGTTCACGGTGCAGCCCTCTACAACAACTGAAAGGTATGTTCCACATCCTTTTCCTCAGAATAGTTTACCCTCCTGGTGTACCTCCTATCTCACTGGCCACTCATTTTCTAGTCTTTTCTGCTTGTTTCTGCTTATCAATTACTCTAAAAATCTAGACTGCTTCAGGTGTGGGCCTCACGTTTTCTCTTCTCTACCCTAATTACTTCTTTACTGAATTTTTCCTGACCTATGGTTCACTATCCATTGAAAGCACCCTAATTTATATTTGCAGACAAGCCTTCTGCCCTGAATTTCTGTATCAGCACTAGTTACCTGCTCAGCATCCTTATTTATACCTGTATGCATCTATTCCATGTTTTTCTTAATCCAGAAGGGCAGGAAATTTTTTTTAAACTGATACACATACAACAACCAACAATATATAAAATCTATGTACTCAAATATTTGTGGAATGAATGAAAACTGTTATCAACCACACTATGCCTTTGTTTAATTAGAAAGAATCTTTGTTGAAGAAGTTTTTTGAGATATTTGGTGATTATGTCTTCATAGTGAAGACTAAACATTCAAATGAACAAGTAAATATAGCTGTTAGAATAAAAGATGTTAATTTGAAGTTTTGGTACAAAGGAATTTTGGCACCTGAATTAAGTTTCTTCACACTAAATTTGATAACATTTAAAAATAGTCTCAGAAACAATTGTAGAAGTGAAAAAAAAAGACTAAAGTATGTAGTTTCATAAATAAAACTAGTGAATGAAAATAAAGAGGACTTCTTAGGGAGATATTTTAACAGACTGTCAAAACTGAAAAAGAGACTCAAAGTTATGATGCAAATTTCTTAAAATTCTAATTATTTTAGGTGTATATCATGTATATACAAAATATGCTTGATGTACTGCATATACTTTTGCATAGAATTTCAACTATTTGTGATATAACAGTGAAAAATGATGGGTACACTATATAACAAGTAAAACAGTTACTTCAGGGAGCAAAGTTCATCAAATATATAATATTACCACACAGTATAAATAATACAAGAGAATTTCATCTTTACTTTGATGAAAATATACTTTTTTCTTGCAGAAGACTACCATTAAACTTTGAAGTTTATATAAAGTTACATACCAATTGTAGGATTGTAAAAATATTGGATAAACCGATTTTCTGGCTCTGGAGACTGAAAGCTGTGAACAAACTGATGGGTGGCACTAGTTTCATTTTTTGCTACATCTTCTAGATAAAATGCTTGTTCCAAAAGAATCTGCCACTGCACTTGGGTTCGACGGTGCCTCTGAACTGAATAAATCACCTAAAAACAAGAAGTGATGGCTGTAGACCTGTCAACTCACTCTTTAAAAATTACTTATTTATTGATTTTTCTCACAACAGAGAAGTGATAGTGGCATTTACTGGGTGGGAAAATGATGTAAAGAGTTCTACATAACAGTTGTATTTCTCTCTGCCCAATTTCCAAGAGGACTCCTGTCCAGAAACACAAAGTTAAAATATTTCAAAAACACTGATACAGACAAGATCAGAGAAAGTTTTAGATTCACTCAAAATTCTTTCTTGGAAGGTAACAATTATAAGTATATTTGAAATACCTGTTAATGCAATAGCTACAATTAATAATTAAAGTTACCTGTTTATGCAATTTTACCAGGGTTTTTTCACTTGGGTAGGTATTACGCTTTTCATCAAAATCTTCATAATCATCCATGTTCCTACCCATTTTTTCCTGATACTCTGTAGGGCACTAAAAGGAAGAGGAGAATTTTTTAAAAATTTTAATTGTAAAACAAAATTTATTTTCATTAATAACTATCATTTTGAGTCATCTCTAATTTTCTCAAAAATATTCTTTATTAGCATCTCTAAATAGTTAATTTCTCCTAGCTAATATTTTTTTGAAAATACTTTAAAAATGTTGATTTTCTTCTAACTTCCATTCATACTTACCTTTATGTTCAGACATGCTAACTGAAGCATGGTGAAGACAGGGAAGCTTATCTACATTAGGTAACCAGTACTTGAGAAAATTATTCTAAGTAGGCAAAAGCTCACTGATTTTCTTGGTTAATCATAACAAATCCAAGATGCTAAATTTTTAAAAGTCACAGTACAGAGAACTGCATATTCTCTATGGAGTATTTCCATACTAGTAGTAATTTACTACCTGTATGTATGAAACTGGGCAAGTTAGATAAGCTCCATAAATAGGTCTTAAGAAGTAGCAAGTCAGAGACATAGTTAAATATTTATTCCTATGACTAAGATTTTAGCCAAAGGAACATTAGCTAATAATCAGTATAATTGCTTTAAAACACATGAAAAGACACATTTCAGTAGTTCTGTGGGTGCATAAAAGAAAATAGAAGAACTACACATAATCACTTTTTAAAGTATATGAGTTCTGCTATTTCAATACTACCATATCAAAACCTTAGCTGTATGGCTTTCTATAAACATCTATGTTATATATTTCATAACATCAATTATTTAATGATAAATGAAGTATTTTGTAAAGTAACATGTAGGAAGTTGGTTGAAATACATTACTGAGGCCGAAGTTTATTTTCTTATAGAAGTCATGCCTTTAGTGATAATATACAATGGCAATTTAGAGGCTCTCTACCACTGTTTCATGGCAATTACTATACATTATTCAACATCAGCACTATCTCCACATTTCAGTGGAAAGTAAATAATTTTAAACCTGAATTAACAAAAAACCACAATGTACACATTAATATTAGCTTATGGTTAATATTTCTGTATGTATTGGGAAGATCCCACTCATAATACTTTTCATACTTTTCTGAAGTTTTGTTATTAGATAAAACAGTAACTTATATTATATAAATTCATATTTAAAAAGAAATAGATCAGAATATAATTTAATATAGTTTAATTACCTTTTTAAGTATTGTGTCAACACACTTTCTCAATGGGTGGTTATATTTGATGCTTTCATTTACTTTACGAACTTCCTATAAAAACAATAAGAGAAATAAAAATATTTTCACTTTTACACATCACAAATTTCAAATGAGAATGCACTAAATGCTAGATACAGTCTCCAAGTTTAATTTCAACTCAAATTATTTAATATAACATGAAGTTCTTTTCACTGAATAAAAATTCTTAATAACATATATAAAAATAAAGTAAGATGTGTAGTGACTACAACCCTCAAGGCCTCCACAGAAAAATGCACCAGTGGAACAGAGCAATGGACACAGTGGGGAGCAAAGGTTGGTGAGTTAGTCATGTGCAGGTTAGTCTCCTCCAGGAGAGGGCAACTGGCTGGTAGCCATCTTGAAGACAGGTCAATTGAGCTCAGAACTCAGAAGAGCTGTAGGGTGGCTCCATCTAGCAGCTCTCAGTGTAAGGGTGAGACTGCTGAGTTCAAGTAGGAGGAGGTCAGGGAGCCAAGCTCGAGCTGGCAGGGAGCCGAGTTCAATCTGGCAGGAGGCACACAAGCTGTTAAAGGCTGAATAAATCGTGTTCCAGCCTCACAGTAGAAACCTGCCTGGACTTCAGCGGAACTAAAGGTGCAGCCTTGCTCGGATCATCCACTACCCACCATAAAGCTATAGCTATGTTTCTGGGATTAATCAACTTGGATCTGGACTCTGCCCACATTGTCTACCAGTGACAACAGAGACATGCCTTGATTTGGACATTTTTTTTTCTTATTTCTTTTTTTGCTTTTGTTTTTATTTTGTGTTTATTTTTCTTGATTGTTCTTATTTTTTTATGTGAGTATTAATATGGTTCCTAGTTCTTTTGTTGTTCTTTTCTGTTCTGGTTTTATTTCTTCCTTGTCTCTTTCCCTCCTGTCTTCTTTACCAGTTTCCCAAAGTTTGTATAATCTTTGTCTTCCACCCTTGTTCCTAATCTCTTCCTCTTCTATTTCTCTGTTTTTCTCCCTAACCCCTTTGAAATTTAATGGTCACATCAAGGGCTTACTTACTGCATACAACTTTCTGGGTTTTTTTTTTTTTTTTTTTTAATGGTACTGGGGATCGAACTCAGGACCCTGCACCTGCTAGGCAGGCGCTTATTCCACTGAGCTATATCTCCAGCCCCTTCTGGTTTGTTTTAGATTTTGTTATATAACCACAAATCTAGTTCATATATTAAAGGTGGAAAATTAATTTTTACCACAGTTTGGCATTTTCCAGGATGTGTTCAATGCTATTGTAATTGCTGATTGTAGTATTTTAGCCACGGTGGCATAATTATTCTAATGAGTTGTTCTTCCTAGTATAGCAAGACTGAGATTGCCTGAGGGGCATAGACAATGCTCTAGACCAGTGCCAAAGAACCAGGAGGCAGCAACTTTTCATCCTCACTAAATTGAAGAAGCAGATCTTCCAACAGGCTCAAAACCCAAAAGTCAGCTACACTTGGAAGACATCTCTGGGAAGCAGTCGTTTCCTAAAGGTTCTACGTACTACTAACAAAGCTACTCTCCTTAAGCAATTTACAAGCATTAACTGAGGAATTAAACTAAAAAAATTAGAAAATGAGATGACATTTAAACAAAATCAAATCCCAGACTTCCAGGTCACCAAAGGCAAGCCCAGGGGGCAATGAGGTGGAATAATTTGAAAGCCACCCACCTGGACTCTCTGAAGTGGTAACAGCAGAAGTAACAAAGCAGATGAACGAGGCTCTAGAAAAAATCAAATCAGAAATAATTTCTCAGATAACTACAGAGATGGTGACCCTAAACATGCTTAGTGACCCTAGAGCAGATACAGATTTAAAAAAGTATAGAAGCTTGGGAAAATGATGGAAATCATAAATGCTCAATATAGCAAAGAAATGAAATCCATGAAACAAATTCAAACAGATATCCAGGAGATTAAAAATTTCATTGAAAGTATACACAGCAAAATGAGCCAATGTGGGAACAGACTATCAGATATAGAAGATAGGATTGCAGTTAGCAATCATGGAAATAAAGATTTATTAAAAATAACAAAGAACTGTGAAAAATCAATCCAGCAGTTGCTAGATGATGCAAAGAAGAATAACAGAAGATTCATCAGAGTCAATGAAAAAGCAGAACATACTGCAAATGAAATAAAAACCCTACTCACAGAAGTAATGGCAGAAAACTTCCCTGGCAGGGAAAAAGAATCTGACATACAAATCAGTGAGGCATATGGAACTCCAACTAGCCATAAAAAAAAAAAACAAAACTATACCAATGTATATAATAGTCAATATTCCAGAAAAAGAATATTAAAAGCTATTGGAGAAAAGAAACAAATCACCTAGAAAACAAAGTCCTTCAGAATCACAGCAGATTTCTCAACACAAACCCTCAAGTCAAGGAGATTTTCAAGAGAAGTACTTCAACCCTCAAAGAAAAAAAACCTCCAACAGATTAATGTAACCTGCAAAACTATCTTTCAAAAGTAATGGGGAAATAAAATACTTCCACGATAAAGAACATCTGAGAAAAAGTATGAACATAAAACCAGTGCTACAAAATGTTCTGAAAGACATTGTAAAAAGAGATAACAAGGATTGCTACTGCATGAACCTCAACAGAATGAAACCACCACGAAAGGCAGGCAATTAAACAGAGGGTGGTAAAAAAAGGGAATCAACAACAGGAAAGTAATATGACAAGGATAAGTCAATATATATATATCAGTTATAACCATCCATGTTAATGGTCTCAACTCAACAATCAAAAAAACAGACTGGCAGAATAGATCAATAAACAAGATCCATCAATATGCTGCATACAAGAAATACATGTAATTCAAAAAGATATTCACAGACTAAAAGTCAAAGGATGAAAAACAATATTCCATGCAACAGGAATTTGGAAGAGCATAAGGGTTACTATTCTATTTGCAGACAAAGGATTTAAACCAAGACTCATTAGGACAGAAAAACAAGGTCACTATACTACATACTTATAAAGGGAACAATCCAAGAGGAAGAGATAACAATCATAAATATATATGCACCAAATATTGGTGCACTTAACTACATAAAACAAATGTTAACAAACATGAAATACCAAATAAGCACAAATTCAATGCAATGGAGACTAAGAAAACAATACAAATATCAATGAATTACAGTTAGTTCTTTAAAAAATCAAAATTTACAAACCCTTAGCTAACTTATCAAAAGGAAGAAATTGTTGGGAGTGGCTGGAGTTTGGTTGCTGGTCCTGTGTCTGAGGGTGGGACAGATCCAGAGTGCATCCTGCTTGGACAATTACGGTCTTGGTCTTGGTCTTGGTCACTAGGCAACTTTATCTCTCATGATACTACTTTGCAAGTGTATAAAATAAACATCCCTACTGTTTGGAGTCAGTCCGCCTGTTCATCAGGCAAGAGCTAACTCCACCTGACCCTGGTTGTCATCTCTTGTCTTTATTTTCTGTATCCTCTTGCCGTTTTCTTCCAGAGACTACAGAGAGACCACTGATTCCCACAAGAAATAGAAAAAATACACACAATTAGGGATGAAAATCGTGAAATCTAAACAGACGCTGCAGAAATCCAGATGATCATCATGCCTACTTTGAGAACCTGTATTCTACTAGCCTAGAAAACACAGAAGAAATAGACTGATTCCCAGATACATATGCTTTACAGAAACTGAATCAAGAAGATATAAAAATTCTAAATGAACTAATATCAGTGAAATGAAGACATAATTAAAAACCTACCAACGAAGAAAAGTCCAAGCCCTGATGGATTCACTGCTGAATTCTACAAGAAATTTAGAGAAGACCTAATGACACAACTTCTCCAACTCTTTAACAAAATTGAAAGGGAAAAATACTTCTAAACTCATTCCTGGAGCAAGTACTTATCCTTATACCCAAACCAGAGAAGGATCCAAACAAAAAAGAGACCTACCAGCCAATCTCCCAAATGAACACATATGCACAAAATCTTCAATAAGATACCAGCAAACAGAATGCAGCACATCATCAAGATGATTACACACAATGACCAAGTAGGATTCACCCCAGAAATGGAGGGATGGTTCAACATATGCAAATCAATAAGTGTAATACACAATATCAACAGAGCCAATGACTAAAATTACATGATCTCGATAAAAAAGCATTTGACAAAGTCCAACAACCATTCATGATTAAAAAAAAAACCTACAAAGAATTCAAATAGATAGTCTTCATCTCAATCTGATAAAAGCCATCTATGAGAAACCAACAGCCAACATCATACTAAATGGACAAAAGCTAAAAGTTTTCACTCTAAAATCAAGAACATGACAAGGATGTCTACTGTCACCACTTACTCAACACAGTTCTGGAAACATTAGCCAGAATAATTAGACAAGAGAAAGAAAGAAAAAGAATTAGTATAGGAAAGAAAGAAGTCAAATTATCATTACTTGAAGATGATCTGATACTTTATATAGAATACTCCAAAAACTCCACCCAAAAACTTCTAGATTTAATAACCAAATTCAGTAGCATGGCTGGATACAAAGTTAGCATTTAAAAATCAATAGTGTTCCTGTACACAAATAACAAACTCATTCAGAGAGAAATTAGGGAAACAATACATTTCATAATAGCATCCAAAAAATGAAATACCAAGGAATAAATCTAACAAAGGAAGTAAAAGACCTATACCCTGAAAACTATAGTACTCTCAAAAAGGAGATTGAAGAGGATATCACAAAATGGAAAGATTTTTTAAAAATCCCTTGTTTGGGGGTAGGAAGAACCAATATAGTAAAAATGGCCATACTCCCAAAATTGTTACACAGATTTAATGCAACCTTGATCAAAATTCCAAAAGCATATTCCACAAAATTAGAGAAAACAATCCTAAAATTTATTTGAAACCAGAAGAGCCCTAGGATAGCAAGAGCAATCCTAGGGAACAAAGACAAGGCAGGGGGCATCACAGTCCCTGACTCGAAGCTATATTACAAAGCTACTGTGATTAAACAAAAAGCTACTGTGATTAAACAAAGCAACTGGCATAAAAACAGACCCAAGCATCAGTGGAACAGATTAGAAGATGCAGAAATAACTCCAAACTTTCTCAGCCATCTTATCTTTGACAAAGGTGCCAAACACTTTCAGTGGAAGAAAGCTTCTATAATCAATGATGCTGGGGAAAAAGAAAAAACTGGCTTTCCACAGGCTGAAGATTAAAACTAGACTATCTTTTACCATGCACAAAACTCAAAATAGACCAAAGATCTAAATATTAAAACAGAAATGCTAAATCTGCTGGAAGCTAGAATAGGCAGAACTCTTGAAGACCCTGGTGGCAAAGACTTTACGAACAGGATTCATAAAGTCCTGATTGCACAGGAACTATCACAAAGATTAACAACTGGGATCTCCTATTAAAAAGCTTTTATATAGCAAGAGAAACCACTAAGAGAGTGAAGAGAGAACTCAGAATGTAGGAAATAATTTTTGCCAGCTGTTCTGCACAGATTTTCCCTTACATATCTAGCATACATAAAGAACTCAAAACTCCATTTAAGGACCCAATCCAAAAATGGGCAACTGACGTGAACAGATACTTCTCAGATGAAGTAGAAATGGCAAATAAATATATGAAAAGTGTTGAGCATCACTGATCATTTGAGGGATGCAATTAAAACAACACTGAGATTCCATCTCACTCAAGAAAGAATGGCAATTGTCAAGAAATCAATAATAAATGCTGGCTGGGCTGCAAGGAAAAGGGAACCCTTCTCCACTATTGCTGGGAGTGTAGACTGCTGTACCCTCTCTGGAAAACAATGTGGAGATTCCTCAAAGTGTTAAAACTCAGGTTCCATTTGATCCAGCTAGTCCCCTTTGGGTATCATAGTGATAAATACACACCCATGTTTATAGCAGCACAGTTTATAGTATATAACCTTGGAAACAGTCCAAATGCCCAACAACCAATGAATGGATAAAGATGTTCTTTTCTATACAATGGAGTAGTACTCCACCATAAAGAAGATATCTCTAGTTAAATAGATGCAGTTGAGACCATGCTTTTATGTGAAACAAATTGGACACATGTTTATATCACATGGCCTCTCTGGTATGAGAAACTGAAAGTGTAAATAAAAAAAAATGTACAATGTATTGGAAATGGGATTAAAATATTCAAATAAGAAGGGGAACATGATGGGGAGAGAAGAGGAAAAGAAAATAGAAGGAACAAATGGAAACAAAGCTTTTGTAAATAAAGAGGGGAAGAGGGGCTGATGGGAGAGAGGGGAATGGGAGAAAAAAAGAAGCAAGGTATACCATGTACAGGTACAAATTCCCTATAATGAATGTTATCACTATGAATATCTAAAATTTACCAATAAATAAAAAGAGAAAAAAATTACATATAAAGGTATGCTTCACATCAGTAATTGCTATCCTGGCCTGTGAGTCTAGAGAAATGAAACACTAATAAAACAAAACAAAATAGTAAAAGTAAAGTAACTAAATAGCTCATCTATACTCATAATCTTTAATTGTGCTTTGTTAACGTGCCTTGAATAAGAACCACCTAGCAGACTAGTACATTCTAGATGCATCTGTGCATGTTTGATGTGTACATTAGCAAACTGAGGGGAGGAGCTCCACTCTCGATGAGAGAGGCACCAACTAATGGGCTTGTAACTCAGAGAGAACGAAAAGGGCAATGAAGCATCGAAGGCTGCAGTCTTTACCGTTGTCTTTGCACCCTGGTCTCCTGTTTCTTCATCCTTCCAATGAAGACTTCAGATTTCAAAACCAGACTCACACTGGCGACTTCCAGACATACGAACTTCAAACACTACTGGATCCTGAGTTGTCCAGCATACTAATGGCCATTTTGGAGACTTCTCTCTGATCCCACAAAGGGCCACTGTAATTCTTCTGTCTCTGAAGCTCCTACTTAATAAATCCCTTTGTGTAATTACAGATACATTTTATATTGATTCTGTACATTGAGACAACATCAATACTCTCATACTTTTTATAGCTTTCTACTATTTGCTTACTTAGTCTACAAAGATGATTAAAAATTATTTTAAAAGTTTACAAAAGATCTGACAAATTTTGTGACCCTTAAAAAACAGGATTGTATCCCTCCCCCTTGACCCTCAAGATCAATTATCTTAAATATAGAAATAAAGCCAAAGGAGGCAGCAAACTACACGTGCCAAAGTACCTGCTCCTTTCCAATAGGAGAGTACTGTAGAATAGTCACAATTCACTCAGTCTACATTTGTTTATTAAGACAACAGTGTACATTAGCTCTGTGCTAGCTAATCCACACTGGAAGGTGGGGTAGGAAGCCTAGAATTGTCAGTCTATAACTACAATGACAGTTTGGTGGTGAGGTAAGTACTGCCATGAATATTAAAAGCATAAATGTTAAAGAGTGGAATCTTTACAACCAGTTGTTCCCAGAGAATCACAGTATTACATATTTTCATGAAATAAAAACAAAAGTTGGAGCAACTATTTTAAGTAAGGAAATAGCATGTCACAAGCATATAAGTCAAAAAGGGAATTCGGAGGAGGTGGAGAAACACCAGGGAGGGCCGGGATCTCCTGCCGGCACGGATCTCAGAACGGTTGAGCCGAGTGAGCACTGCAACAGGATTTCTGAGTCGGGAAGAAGCTCGACCCAGGGAGACATATCTGAGCGGCATTCTTGCCTGCACGATCCCAGGGTGAGTTGACTGCATACCCTGACCGGTTTTTTGAGTTGGGGAGAAGCTCTGCCCAGCGAGGGACATCCGAGCAGCTCTACTGACTGCACAGTACCCGGGACGGAAGAGCTGACTGGGCACCCCGATGGGATTTTTGAGTGGGGGAGGAGCTCCACCCAGGGAGGAACACCTGAGCGGCTCCCTGCCTGCAAGGTCCCTGGGGCAGCGAGCTGTTTATGGGCCCCAGCCAGTTCTCGGGATAGGGAGTAGAAGCGGAAATCTCAGCAGACAGCTTAAGGGACATTCTCCCAAAGAGAAAGAGTCATTGGAGCAGCCTCTGCAGCAGACCTTTGCCTGTTGAACTGCCTGAGGAATTTATAGCTACACATTTTGAATCTGATACCCAAAAATGGGAAAACAGAGGAACAAAACGCAGTCTCAGAACTCAACCCCACCTAGAACAAGTTCTGAATGCAAGGATACAGAGGAACCAGGAAGCCACATACCTGCAAGTTATGAAACGATTGCATCCGAAATGAAACAACTCCAACAGGCCATAAAAGAGCTTAAAGCAGAAATAAGCCACATACCTGCAATGATCTCTCAGACAAAAAACGAATGGAAAACAATAATGGAACAAATGTTCCATACACATAGAGAAGAAATAGATAAAAGACTGGAAGAAAATAGGAAACAAATGTAAACGTTACAAGAGCAATTTAGGAATGAATTACCAAGAATGAAACAGATCCAAAGAGAATGCCAGGATTTGAAAATTTACAATGAAAGCTTGCAAAACTGATTAAATGAAACTGAAGATAGAATTTCAGAACTTGAAGACAGCATGGCAGCTTATGAGCGTGAAAGGATCTCATAATATCATCAAAGACACAAGAAAAATCAATCCAACAGCTCCAACATGAGGCAAAACGTAATAATATTCAAGTAATAGGAGTGAGTGAAACAGCAGGAGACCACACAAACGATATAAAAAGAATATTTGCTGAAATAATAGCAGAAAATTTACCAAACAAGGTAAACGATACTGAAGTTCAGTTAATCGAGGCATATAGAACCCCAACGATCCATAACGCAAAGAAAAACACACACAGACATATAATAGTCAAGATCCCAGATATCCAGCAAAAGAACACAATATTAAAAGCCGCTAGAGAAATGAAGCAGATCACCTATAAAGGAAAGCCCATCAGAATCACAGCAGACTTCTCAACGGAAACCATGAAATAAAGAAGAGCTTGGAGCGAGGTATTACAGATTCTGAGATAAAACAACTTCCAACCCAGATTGATGCATCCTGCAAAACTATCCCTCAAATTCAATGGAGAAATAAAATATTTCCACGACAAAGAACAACTGAAGAACTTCATGAGTGCCAAGCCAGCACTGCAAACAGCACTAAAAGATATTCTAGACAGAGAAAAAAGAGACCACAATTCCAAGAACAACAATAGAAATAACTCCCTAAACAGACAAGCAAGTAAACAGCCAGCAAAAGAAGGAAAACAACAAGTAAATAACATGACTAGAATAAGCTAACATACAACCACGAAAACCATTAATGTAAATGGCCTCAACTCAAAAGTCAAAAGGAAAAGATTGGAAGAGTGGATTAAGGAACACAATCCAATGATATCCTGTATACAGGAAACACATTTTACTCAAAAGGAAATCCAGAGATTGAAAGTTAAAGGTTGGAAAACAATTGTCCATGCAACAGGTCCTCAGAAAAAAGCAGGGGTAGCTATTATGTTTGCAAACAATGTAAACTTCAAACCAAAAACAATCAAAAGAGATAAAGAAGGCCATTACATACTAGTTAGGGGAAAGCTGCAAGAGGAAGAGGTAACAATCCTAAACATTTATGCACCAAACCATGGACCACCTAAATTTACAAGCCAAATCTTAACAGACGTAAAAAATCAAATAACCAATAACATTATCGTAATAGGGGACCTAAATACCCCTCTGACGCAAAGAGACAGGTCAACTGGACAGAAACTCAGCAAAGAAATAACAGACCTGAATCAAAGGTGTGAACAAATGTACTTAGTAGATGTATATAGAGTGTTCCACCCCACAACATCAGAATATGCATTTTTCTCAGCTGCACATGGGTCTTTCTCCAAAATAGACCACATTCTAGTCCATAGAGCATATCTACCTAAATGCAAAAGAATTGAAATTATCCCATGCATATCATCAGAACACAATGCAATGAAATTGGAAATTAATGACAAAGAGAACTCCAAAAACCACATAAACACTTGGAAATTAGACAACAACCTCCTGAATAACCAGTGGGTCACACAAGAAGTTAAAGAAGAAATTAAAAATTACCTACAAATAAATGAAAACACAAGTACAACCTATCGGAATCTGTGGGATGGAATGAAAGTAGTCCTCAGAGGGAAATTCATAGCAATGAACTCATATACAAAGAAAATAGAAAGAGAGCAAATAAATAACCTAATGATACATCTCAAACTCTTAGCAAAAGAGCAACAAGCCAAACCAAGAGCCCAAAGAAGGGAGGAGATTATAAAACTCAGGGCAGCAATTAATGCAACTGAGATGAAGAAAACTCTACAAAAAATTAGTGAATCAAAGAGTTGGTTCTTCGAAAGAATAAATAAAATTGATAAAACCCTAGCCAACCTTATCAAAAAAAAGAAGGGAAAGAACTCAAATTCATGCAATAAGGAATGAAAAGGATGAAGTCACTACAGATCCAAAAGAAATACAAAAGATCATTAATACCTACTTTGAAAATCTGTATTCCCATAGGATAAAAAATACAGAAGAAATGGACAGATTCCTAGAAAGGTACAAATTGCCCAAATTGAAGCAGGAAGACGTAAAAATCCTGAACAACCCAATATCAAGTAATGAGATTGAAAACGTTATTAAAAACTTACCAACAAAGAAAAGCCCAGGCCCTGATGGATTCACAGCAGAATTCTATAAAACATTTAGAGAAGATCTAATGCCAACACTCCTCAAACTCTTCAATGAAATCGAAAAGGAAGCAACTCTCCCCAACACATTTCTGGAGGCAAGTATTACACTGATACCAAAACCAGAGAGGGACCCAACCAAGAAAGAGAGCTACAGGCCAATCTCTCTAATGAACATAGATGCAAAGATACTCAACAAAATATTGGCAAATAGATTATAGTGAATTATAAGGAAAATTATACACCACGACCAGGTAGGATTCATTCCAGGAATGCAGGGATGGTTCAATATTCGCAAATCAATTAATGTAATACACTATATTAATACAGTCAAAGACAAAAACCACATGATCATCTCAATAGATGCAGAAAAGGCTTTTGATAAAGTCCAACATGCATTCATGTTAAAAACCTTAGAAAAAATAGGAATAGATGGCCTCTACCGCAATCTGATCAAAGCCAACTATAACAAACCAACAGCCAACATCATACCAAATGGTCATAAACTGAAAACTTACACTTTAAAGTCAGAAACAAGACAAGGATGTCCACTGTCACCACTCCTATTCAACATAGTTCTGGAAGCACTAGCCAGAGCAATCAGACAAGAGAGAGAAATAAAAGGAATAAGGATAGGAAAGAAAGAAGTCAAACTATCACTATTTGCAGATGACATGATACTATACATGGAGGACCCCAAAACCTCCACAAGAAAACTCCTGGAATTAATTGACAAATTCGGCAGCGTAGCCGGATACAAAGTCAACATCCAAAAATCAATAGCATTCCTATACACGAACAACAAACAGACTGAGAGAGAAATTGAGGAAACCATACCCTTTACAATAGCAACCAAGAAACCGAAATACTTAGGAATCAATCTAACAAAGAATGTGAAAGATTTAGTCAGTGAAAACTACAGTACTCTGAAAAAGGAGATCGAAGAGGATTTCAATAAATGGAAAAACATACCCTGCTCATGGTTAGGAAGAACTAACATTGTCAAAATGGCCATACTACCAAAACTGTTGTACGGATTCAATGCAATTCCCATTAAACTACCGTTAGCATACCTCACAGATCTAGAGAAAATATGCCTCAAATTCATCTGCAACCAGAAGAGACCCAGAATAGCAAAAGCAATTCTGGGCAATAAGGACAAGTCAGGTGGAATCACAATCCCTGACCTTAAATTATACTACAAAGCTACTGTAATAAAATCAACCTGGTACTAGCTAAAAAACAGACCTGAGGATCAATGGAACATGCTGGAAGATGCAACCATAACGAAAAACCCACTCAGCCACCTAATATTTGACAAAGGGGTCAACCAAACCCACTGGCAAAAAGAAGGCCTGTTTAATAAATGGTGCTGGAAAATCTGGCTTGCCTCTTGCCGAAAACTGAAAATAGACCCAAGTCTATCACAATGCACCAAACTCAGGTCAAAATGGATCATAGACCTCAACATTAAAACAGAAACTCTAAACCTATTGGAAGAGAAAGTAGGTAAAAATCTTGAAGACATAGGAGTAGGAAGAGAGTTCATGAACAAAAATGAAACTGCAAGGGAAACACTTCAAAGAATCAATAACTGGGACCTCATCCTACAGAAAAGTTTTTGCGCATCTAAAGAAATCAACAGCAAAGTAAAAAGAAAACCCACAAATTGGGAAAAAATCCTAGCTGGCTGTCCCTCAGACAAAGATCTTCTACCTAGAAAATACAAAGAAGTAAAAAACATGTACCTGTCCATATTCAAAGACCCAATTCAGAAATGGGCATCTGAGATGAATACACAATTCTCAGATAAAGAAATACAAATGGCAAATAAATATATGAGAAAATGTTCCACATCCTTAGTCATTCGAGAAATGCAAATAAAAACAACGTCGAGATTTCATCTCACCCCAGTAAGACTGGCCAGTATGAAAAAGTAATCCAATAACAGATGCTGGCAAGGCTGTGGAGAAATAGGGACTCTATTATACTGCTGGTGGGAATGCAGACTGGTGCAACCACTGTGGAGAGCCGTTTGGACATTTCTCAGCAAACTAGGTCTAGAGGTTCCATTCAAACCAGCTATTCCCCTCCTGGGTATTTTCCCAGAAGATCTGAAAACATCGTATCACTCTGATATATGTGCACCCATGTTTATAGCAGCACAATTTGTAATAGCTAAAATGTGGAAGCAACCCAAGTGTCCATCTACAGCATCTACAGAAGACTGGATTAAAAAATTGTGGCATTTTTATATAATGGAAGATTATTCAGCTATGAAGAAAGACAGTTTTGGGGACTTTGTAGGTAAGTGGTCAAAACTGGAATCCATACTCATAAGTGAAATAAATCAGCGGTACATGTGCAGGCAACGTATTGTATCACTGGTTTAAGAACTTGAGGGTGGGAATATAAACTAAGAGACATGAAGGAAATCTGTTCAAAAACAAAGAACAGATGTGACGAGGGAAAGGAGAAAAGAAACAGGCAAAAATGTATGCATGTATATATGTATATACATATGTGCAGGAGGGCTAACATGGTTCTACTATTGTATATCAATTAATGCTAAGGAATAATTGATGATGGGTTATTCTATCAATCTTGTATGTCTGTGTTATCCTGAACACACACTTCGAAGATATCAATATGCAAAGCAGCAACTATTGTTGGTTTTTTTTTTTGTCTTTGGTTTTTTGTTTTTTGTGTTTTTTCTGTTGTTGAGATGATTAATTGTTTGACCAATTTCACAGGTCTGTATCTGTGTTCATGTATATACACTTCAAAGATATCAATAGGTAAAGCAACAACCATTGTTGAGTCCATGTCACCCTGTCTGTAAATCAGTTTTGATTGTACTATTTCTTATGCTAATTTGTGTCTCTTTGTTAATATGTTTTTGTGCTTTTATTTTTTAAAAGTAAAAAAAAAAAAAAGGGAATTCACTAAGATATTAAAAAGAACATCTGAAATGTAAGTAGAGGAAAGCATTAAAGGATATAGAACTTAAGGCACAGAAACCATCTAAACTATCAACAAATTATTATAAATATTTATAACTAATATTACTAAGAATTGCCCTTGATAGGTGAAGAATTTTGGCAATTAAGCAGAAAAATGAGAATACAGAAGAAATATAATTGGCCTATAAATGTATAAAAGAATGTTCAAGCTCACTAAAAATAATTATAGTTTTTAAAAGGGAACATTTTCTTACAAAATTTGAAAAAAAAAAACAGATAGCATATTGAAGCAGAACGAGAAGATCTGCAACATCTTTCTAGCTCAGGCCAGCAACTCAGGCAACCCCTCCCTCAGGAATGTGGACTTAGGCTTCCTCACTGATAAGGGAGACACTGCAGTCAGTTTTCTCATGGGAATCTCATCTCCTAGAAGGGCAATACTGGGTACCAACACTGACTAAACTAAAAAATGGGGTTATAAACTAGCTTTACAGGGTCTCAACATCCTGAGATCTACAGGATGTTTTCTTTCAAGGCTAAAAATAGGTTTAGTGGCTAGGGTGACTGTCTTTATTTCCTTCTGTATCTCATCTTGCTTGACATCTCAAATGGTATAAAAGGAGACCTCTGCTTGTTTCAGAGCCCAGCCTAATTTTCAGCATTTCTCACGGCTAGATGGTACACTGTTAGAGTCCTCCTGAAAATCCCCTCTTCCTCTCTTCAGTTTCTTGGAAATTCTGCAATAATATAATGATAAAAGATTGTGGAGAAATAGGCCCTCCTATACAGAATAAAAAGTAACATCGTGTATTTGGAGGGTAATTTAGCAGTATCTATAAAAATGTAGTATATGCATACTCTGAATAATCTGTACCAACATACACTTTCTGTAATTTAACTTAATGAGGAAAACACACATTAACCAAATAGAAAGGTACGCAAACTTCTATAAAAATATAGGATGATCTGAGAGAGTATAATCTAGTAAGATGCCTTTTGATTAACTGGTAATATAAAATGGGGTAAAACAAAATGAGTAGGAAACAGCCGACCCAGAGGTGAGGAAGTCTCCCAGATAGAGGGACAAGGGCAGAAAATACAAAGGTCTTCAGATAGAACCGAGAATTTCAAACAGAAAGCATGACTACAATGGAAAGAAGAGTAAGGACCCAACACGATCACATGAAGAAGCAAAATCAAAGCCTTAAATTATTTGAAGTCAATATGTGAGGCCTAAACACAAGAACATGAAGATCAGACTTAGGAATTGAAAAGGTCATCTTGAAGCATTATTACAACTTTCCATTACTAAGCTGCCTTAAAGTTTGTGAAATCACAAATTCATCATATTTGAAAATATATGATCTGACCATATGTTTATGAAATACTATATTTTTCTTTATTTAGCCATATTAAATAAACACACGTACTAGAACAGATTTTAACATTTGCTCTGTCATAAATTTAAGGTTTAGTCAAAAGCTCATAATTGTGTAAAATATGGGAAGTATTTGAAAAATTAGTTTTGTTTCCTTCATACAAAATAGCAGAGTCGGGCCCTTTGATTTCTGTGCCTAGTTAATTCTTTTGTGAGCAGGTCAGACAACATTCACGAAGGTAGGATAGTACACAGTTTTAAGTGGGAATAAATAATTTCTTCTCCCTCCCCAAAATTCTTTACCTAGAAAAATAACGAAATGTAAAGGCTACCAAGCAAATACCTTTTGAATAGTTTGACGTGGTAAGTTTCACTAATGCTTCAAAGAAAAGTAACAGCCACACTCATAGAGATGAATTTCAAGCTACAGTTGGGAAATATATGGTGACTGTGTCAACTTGACTGGCATGGGAGCTGCCAAGGGGCCTGGTAGAGCGCTCTGCATGGTGTGTCTGGGTGGTGCAAGGAGGTGTGACACTAAGTACTACATCAGGTCCTTCAACCCCGTCTCTCTGATGCTGTCCCCCTGCTCCGTTTCCTGGCAGCCATGAACTAAGCATCTTTGCTCGGCCAGGCCCTTCTGCCCTAATGGTCCTGTCTTGGAGCCTGCCGTCCCTGTGTTGGATGCCCTGAAACGGAACTAAATTACACCTCTTCTCCCTTAAGTTGTGGGTGTTTGGTACAACACAGCAATTGGAAAGCTAATATATATGGAAAGTTGAGAAAATAATTACCAAGAAAACTTAACTAAATGTTGTTATCTATTAAAAGATATAATCAGCACCAATTATGTTTTCTCTCCAACTGAATTATTCACATATTTGTTCCTTTTTTCCTTACAGTACATTCTGTACACCTCCATCAAACTGCTTGTCCGAAACCATACAACAGTATCATATTTCTTCCTTGTTTGGAAAGTGTCAATGATTTCTCAGCACTTTCAAAACAGTCTGGACTTTGCCATTTGACAGCCCTGATACGGCTTCTAAAAAAAACCTCACAATCACTTTAATTTGGATTTAAAACTTCCTAATATTTGACTGGAATGCTGTCAGCCATCAAAATGCTTGCCATTCTTCAAGGCCCAGATCATATTTCATCTCCTCTGACCACTACGAAGATGTGAAATCACTCCAGTATCAGAGAATTTCCTTTGTTTCTTCCACATCACATTCACCATATGCCTTAAGGGAGTGTATAACTTTCTGGTCTAGATAGTTAGTAGCTAACACTTAACATGGCAGGAAGATAAATACTTATTAAATGATGAATAAATTTTCTCAAATTTATGCTTTTTGATATTCAGAAAAACAGAAAGAATTCCAATTTACCTGAAAGTACATGAACAAAAAACAATTCATACCTGAGAAACAGTAGTTTGGGTGATAAATTGTTTGCAGGGGGAGGGCAGAATTCTGGTATCTAAGTGAATGTGCTATAAAATATCAATTAAGAGAAGTTTCTTGTTTACATAGAAAATTTTCTCTAAAATTTTTTAAATCATCTCCCTCTGTTTAAACCAATGAATATAGAAAAATAGCATAGAAAGACCAATGCCAGTTCTTAATTTCCCACATCTTACTCCTAACTAAAGGGCTGCTACCTAATAACAACATCTATTTCATTCAGACATTGAAGGCTCCAGAAAAATCCAGATTGCATAGAATAAAATTAATTTATGTATTTGTTAAAGGAATATTTAAAAACCTGGTGAATTCAGATTCTTCATATCTGAATCAAGTGAATTTAATACCAACTTTTGGGGGAACACTACCAAATTTAAATTTAAATAAAAATGAAATAAATTACAATTTTATCAATTATGAGTATCTATCAAATATAAAATTTCAAATATTTAAAACCTTCAAACATTTCAAATTTTCAGGTACATCAAACACATAAAATTATTAAGTATAAATCATCTTCTTTTGAAAATGTAATAACATTTACTATAAGCCAGAGAAAATGTATGAATGTACAACTTATAGATTTATATTTTTCAATATTCTCTGATGTAATTCTTTCACTTTAGAGAATAAATACTGAAAAGTCAATGCAAAATTTTCCAATCACAGTATACTTTTGCTTGTTCATTTATTTGTTCACTTAAAAATGATTGCTGAGTGCCTAAGAGTCTAAATGTCTATAAGACCCAGAAAGGTATTATGAGTTGAATTTTGTGTGTCCTAAAAACTCAGATATCAAAGTCTTAATCCCTTAGACTTCAGAAGGTGATCTTATTTGGAAATACAGTTGTTACAGATATAATTAACAAAGTAAAGATGAGCTCATAGCCTCTTGATAGCAAGTTATCTTTTAAGAAGGGGAACTTTGGACACAAAGAAAGAATAATGAAGGTAGGCTTTACAAGTCAAGAATACCAAAGATTGCTAGGAATTGCTAGGAGAGAGGCATGAAAGATTTATGCTAGTCCTCAGACAAAAGCAATCCTGACAACATCTTGATAATGGACTTCTAGAGGGGCTGGGGATATAGCTCAGTGGAATAAGCGCCTGCCTAGCAGGCGCCGGGTCCTGAGTTCGATCCCCAGTACCGCAAAAAAAAAAAAAAAAAGACAGGAAAGATAATGGACTTCTAGCCTCTAAAAATGTGAGACAATAAATGTCTATTGTTTAAGCTAATTAAGTTTGTTGTACTTTTCTTAAAAGCAGCCCTAGGATGTGAATACAAAGCCTTTTCTGAAAAATGAAATATTATGCAATATAATGAATGCATACAATATTTGTGAATAGTCTATTTTATCATTTACTGCCATGAAATACACATAAATCTATTATAAAGTTAAAATCCATTAAAACTTATAAATACACTTACAAACCACAAACTGCACCATTTCCAGTCAAGAGAAGTGTAAATCAATGTAAATACACAGCATTAAGCCACAACTTCACAAGATTAACTACTGGTCTACTATAATAATTTCACAGCTACCCTTTGTTGCTGTTATGGTGAGTTCAAGTGTGGCATCTACTTAAAAACCTCACGTGATACTGAACATCCCACACGGACAGGTTCTCTGTCCACTAAATTTCCTATCTCAATAAAAAGTGATCTCTTTTGATTATAGGGTATTTTTAACCATGTATAACATATATAACAGGATATTTGTTAACTGTTTAATACATGTAACATATAAAATATGTGTTAATCAACTGCTTATCTTACCAGGAAAACTTCTGATTAACTGTGGGCTATTAGTAGTTAAGTTGTTGTACAGTCAAAACTTATATGGATTTTTGACTGCATAGGGGTCAGTGGCTGCAATTTCTGCATCGTTCAAGGGTCAATTGTATATTTATAAGCAAAGTGCTTAGAATTTAGGTTACACAGTCCACTTAACGGTTATTATTACCACCATCATCAAGTTTAAGGAGACAAGGATGAGTGTGAGGTAAGCATTAAGATAGAATTATAGTATGTATAATATAATAGTAGTATATATTAGTGTATACATTAATAATATATATAATACCAAGTTGTTTACTATTTCATCATGAGCAAATTGAGTAGCCAAAAGGAGCAGCCCTGAAGAGGATGGAGGCCTTGCTTGGGGTAAGACTGGAGAGCTAAACATACGGTGAATTGGCTTTTAAAACCTTTGGAGGTTATTCTTATATGAATGCAAGGCTTTCAAAATGAGGTTTTAAGTTGGAAAGAAACATCAACAAAGTGGAATATTTTCCTTCTAGAACAAAAATGTGAAGCGACGACAATCATCGCTTTTAAAACCAAATTATTACTTAACACAGCAAAAGTTTTCTAACTTGCTGTACATTTTTGTGTATATTACTCAAAATATAACTTATACTTTCAAAAATATAGCCTCCAGAAAAATTTGGTGAAGTTGCTTTGAGTCAATTGAATTTTACAAGGAAATAAAATGAAGTGCCTTATAGATAGAAAACAAAATCTGTTGATATAAACAGCCAGGTAATTGTTCTTTAAGGAGGTTTCCAGATTTGGTGGGGTTGCCTGGCTTAAGCTTTCAGAGAAGTGTTCTCTATTCCTACTTCACTTCACTATTTAGAGTAATCATACTGTCTATCGTCCAGTCAAGGAAATTTTTAAGAATAAAAGAGGTCACTACTTAAAGTTACTCCAAGACAAGTATGGTGGCTTATAATCACAGCTACTTAAGAGGTAAGCTGAGGTAGGTAAAGCATCAAGTTAAAGGCCATCTTGGTCAACTTAATGAGAGACCTTGTCTCAAAAATTTCCTTAAAACTGAGTGGCTGGAGAATCCAAGTATTTGCCTAGCAGGGACACATAAGACCACAGTTTAAAACAAAAAATTACCCAAGACAACAGGCATATATAGTCTTTCATTACTAAGTGTATTTTCCCTGAATCTTTGTCAGGTAGAAGACGGGGATGATATTGCATGAGGCTGAACTGTCAGTGAACATGATCCTGAATGAGCATTAAATTTGTAGCTGAAGCCCACCAATTTGCTAACAAAAAGCCAGCAGTATCAAAAAGGAAATGCATACAACGTGGTAACTATTGCTTATAAGTTTAAATTTGTTTACCTCCATAACATCTTCTAAATTCTCTTCTGCATCTGTTTTCTCTGTCATCAGTTTGGCTGCCTTAAAATAAGTCTTCATAAGTAGATAACCTCTTTTTGCTCCATTCCAGTACGACCGAGGTATTTCCACCAAGCCATACCCCAACAACAACACAAGAAGAAACAAACCCCACGTATTGGCAGCAGCTATACCAATTGTCTGAAGTTGGTTCCTAAAAGAAAGCATAACCACATGGCTGTGATAAATATATTTTCCTACAAAAAAGTGAAGTAAAACTAATTAGTATTAAATGGTTTTTCAGTAAACTACTTTAAAGAATAGTTAGGATTTTACATGAAAGGTTAGACTTTCACATACTCAGATTCTTATTTTCAGTCACAGCAAATATATTTTAATGGAAAGAAAGGCAGTTCACAAACCTAATTCTTTCCACGATTCTGATCGCAAACTGAACTGGATGGGAATCAAATTTCCCCATAAGGTCAACATTGAACCAAACCATTAAATTTGATTCAGTTCTCATCTAATTCAATTTGTGACCAGAATCATGGAAAGAATTAAGTTCACAAATCTAGGTATTATTGTAACTCAAAAATAGATTTCAGATTAGAAAATACTGCATTATACCTAAAAATAGAACATGGGGTACTTGATGGTAAAAAAAAAATGTGTATGTATTTTTCCCAAAGAAAACATACTTGTCGCTAGGTGCTTTCTATGAGTAAGTGAAGCATGAAAAAATTTGTATTAATTTCTGTTAAGGGCAACCTCCACAAATTTCAGGAATGCAACAGCAAGGTATAACTAGTACTATTTCTAAATTTTCAGACCTAGCTTCTCTGTGTTACAGATCATACACAAAAATTAGATTTCAATTTTATTGAAATATGTAAACCTAAAATAACACTAAGAACAAATATGCTGTCAAAGTACAGTCAAAACAAAAGAAAAATCTACAACTGGTATGTCGCTGGGGGGATGAAGAAGAAAATAACATATGTGCTTATTTATAAAATTTGAAATTTTACCTAAAAGTAATTTTATTACTTTTTGTACATAGCTATCAGTAAAGCATTTACCCATTCTGTAATAGTTTTCTTTTTGGTCCAAGGAATCAAACGCAGGACCCTGTTCTTGCCAGGTAGGCGCCATGCTGCTGTACCCATCATGTAATTGTTATATGCATATGCATGTATATCTTTTACAGTACTAAAGGTTCATTTCCAGTTTTTTTTTAATTTTTAATTTTTTTCCTTTCTTTTTAATTGTCTTGCTAAATCACATGGTTGCTTGGTGTCTTGGTTACTTTTCTCTCATTGCTGAGACAAAATACCTGATGCCAAGAATTAAGGAAGGAAAGGTTCATTTAGCTCAGTTTGTGAAGGTTTCAGTCTATACTCGGCTGGCTCCAAGGCAGAGTGGCACACAGCAGAGGGCAACCGTTCATGGCAGTGGAAAACAGCAAAAGCAGCAAGAGCAAAAACAGAGGAGCAGCAGAGAGCAAGCCTCCCTCCCTCCCTTCTATTGCAAGCAAACTACCTGCCCAGGGCGAGTGTAGCACTCACACCCATAATCCCAGCATT
Organism: Dinomys branickii; assembly: GCA_004027595.1. Classification (NCBI taxonomy): domain Eukaryota; kingdom Metazoa; phylum Chordata; class Mammalia; order Rodentia; family Dinomyidae; genus Dinomys; species Dinomys branickii. The sequence goes on along the minus strand of PVLD010006776.1, from coordinate 42,592 downwards.
GGACCATGAATCAATCAAAAACTCTAGAAGCCTGCCCCATGTCTGCATCAGGCTTTGCAGTGGGGTACTAGACACAAACCATAACACCCGGGCTCAGCTTGAACTTGTGATCTTCCTGTCTCACTCTCCCAGAAGCCTAGGACTATAGTCATGTACTACTACACCCGGCACTTAACAGCTATTTTTAAAGATGTTATCTCACATTTTCTTTCTTAATAGTAAGGATTATTCAGACTTGTGGGGTAAGCTATAAAACACATAATTTACTAACTTGCTTGGTAAAATGTTTATATTCTTATAAGAATTTTGAGGGTAAATATACACAGAAACAACGTTAAGAAGACTTTTCTTACCATTCTAAATGCAAACGTGGGTTTACAGCTACATAAATTAAAAATGCTCCAAAAATTAGCAAATATGTGCCATAGTAGATTGCATTCTCAATCAGTGCAGTTTTTATCTTTCCAGTGATGGAAAATCCTCCAGATCTTGCATATGACTGCATAAAGGGTAACAGAATCCTAAAAGGGTAGAAAAACATAATTAGAAAAACAAAACAATTACATAAATGTTGTTCTGGGTTATATCTGGATGTCCCCTAAGAGGCTCATGTGCAGATAGGCAGGTAGGGCTTTTGGAAAAGGACTGGACCATGGGGGCGCCACAGCCAAGCTGCTGTTAGCTGGTAGGGGAAGGGAGTCCCCAGGGCTGTGCCCTGGAAGTGTGTATGTGCCTCTGGCTTCCTTCTCACTCTGCTTCCTGGGTGCAGTGACATAAGTGGCTGTCTTCCTCTGCTATGCCCCTCTGCCATGCTGCTGCTACCTAGAGCCAGCACACCATGCAAGGACTGAGACTTTCGAAACTGTGAGCAAAAACAAACCTTTCCTCCTTTAAGCTGTGGGTGTCAGATATTTTGTTTCAGTAATAAGAAAGTAACTAAGATATCAGTATAACTCAAAATGCCACAAATATATGAATCTCAATTTTAATGGATAATTCTCATTAATAATTATGTTAACAGTGAATAAACCATAATCAACTGAATATTTTATAATACTAAATTTGGGGTAAACAAAGTCCCCAGGCAGGAAAAAGCAATGAACACTCTCGGGGCAAAGGAGACCACAAGGATCAGCAGTGCACAACAGTGTGAGAGATTTCAGGTAAGTCTAAAATATTCCTTTCAAGGCCTATAAAGAATCTGGGCTGCATTGAAAGAATGAGGATACTTTGTTTTAACAGAAAGGACATACGATCAAATTTCAGAGGGACTGGAAAGGAACAACACTGGAACTAGCTGAGAGGGTAAGAAAGGTGGTGATGAGAGACACGGTGGGTGGGGGAGCCAGGAGTGATGGAGCAGTCCTACAATCCCATAATCCCAGCACCTGGGAGGCTGAGGTAAAAGGGTCATGAGTCAAGGCCAGCCTGGGCCACACAGTGAGTTCAAGGTCAACCTGGGCCACATAGCCACATACTGAGCTGCTATCTAAAAAAGAAAAACAAACAGGAGGGGCGGACTATTAACTCTAGTGCTCTGACTTAAGAGACATCCAACAGGAGCTACAATGGGAGGAAGTAGTTGGCCAGCCAGCTGTAGAGTTTCAGAAAGACTAGAAATACAGACAGATTCTGGAATCATCAGCCACATAAATAGTACAAAAATAATACCAGTAGATTTGTTCTGGAAAGGTGAGTATGTGGAACAAAGAAAGCAAGGAACTTTGACCTCTGAGAAATATCAACTTCTAAGAGAGATGTAGAGAAACAGGAGAAAAAGGAGCCAGTGAAAAAGATCAGAGAACAGAAAAGGAGCAAAGAAAAAGACTAAACAGAGGAGATACTAGAAGGAAGTGTTTAAAACTGGTGTTTAAAACCAGAAACAATAGATTCAAATGCTGCCAAGAGTTCAAGTAAAGTAAGAACTGGTATGTATGCAAGGCAGTGCAGATACAGAAAGAACAGCTAGTACGCGTTGAGGAGTAAGTAAACAATAAGCAAATGGGACACCAAATGTAGACAGTTCATTTAACAAGTGTAGCTGGGTAGGATAAACTATTATATGTACACAAAGTGGAAATCTTACAGAAAATAAAAAGAATACTGATGCATATAACAAGCAAATCTCTCAAATGTGTAAGCTAAGAAGAGAGACAGAAAATATACGTATCATACAACTCCATGTTTGTAAGTCACAATCAAGCAAAATTAATGTATGGTGATGGAAGTCAGAGTCATGGTTCTCTTTGGGGACTGGAGATGACAAGGAAGAAGCAGGAGGAAGGCTTCCGAGGACATTGCTAATGACCTATAGCATCTGAGTGTTGGTGAATGGGCGCATTCACACTAAAAAACTTTAGGTAGCTGGGTACAGTAGCACATACCTGTAATCTCAGCTATTTGGGAGGTCAAGGGAGGGGGTCAAGAGTTTGACACCAGCCTGTGCAACCTGGCAAAATGCTTTCGTAAATAAAAGAACTAGGGATGTAGCACAGTGGTACAGCACCTGCCTAGTATGCTCAAGTCCCTGGGTTCAATCTCCAGTTTCATTTCTAAAAAGACAAACTAAACATAACCTGTAGATTTTTGAGTAGAAATGTGTAATTCAATTTTTTTAAGTCTCCAAAAATTTTAGCTATAGTGAAATCAACGTGATAGAGGCTGGAAAGGAATTTGGGTTAACAGATTTTTTTGTTTGCTTGCTTGTTTGTTTTAAAGGGTGAAGGAATTACTTTGTTAAAACTAAAACCTCTAAGTAGGTGCCAAGAGCTGAAAGAGTTCTGTCCTCAATTCAGGAAGAGGGAGTAGCTTTACAAAAATAATTCTTCCAACAAGAATTGGAAGGGGAAGGGACAAACAATGCGTAGAAAAGTAAATTGTTTGTGAGAAACTGAAAGAACCGTGATCTGAAGAGTTCTACTTTCACTGTGAGATAGAGAGTGAAGTCATATGCTAACAGTGAAGGTGACTTTAGTGGGGGTAAAAGAGACCCACAAAAAGGATAGAAATTTTAACTGACGGGAGATGCCTGATGAAGGAAATGAGCGGCAAACAGAACAATGAAACAAAGAAGAAAACAGGCAATTTTGAGAGCCCAGTAGAGAATGAGAGAATGAATTTGCAGGGGCATGCATGACTTCTCCTTTTACAATAGTCAGCCCAGGGCTGGGATATAGCTCAGTGGAGCACTCTTGCCTTGCATGCAGAAGGCCCTGGGTTCCACCTCCAGCACCACAAAAAAAAAAAAAATCAGCCCAGTTTGACAGCTTAGCTGCAGGTCAGAAATGTTCAGTAGGCAGTGGGTAAACGTGTCTCTGGAACCAGCAGAGACAGCAGAAAGATGAAGGTATAATGGGTCTACAGAAAGATTTGGGATGCATTACTGGCCAAAGAAACTATGGCTCTAATTAAAACTGTCCAGGAAGAGTCAGACAACAAGATGATCAAACTTAGACTCCTTGAAGAAAATTGAAAAGGTTGGCTAAGCAGGTAGAAGAAAACCAGGGAATAATGGTGAACTTGGCAAGGTCATTTCCTGTAAAAAAGTGACTAGAGGAGGACTGGATTTTAGATCAAGAGAGAGAGCAATAACTGGAAAAAAAGAGTGACAAGGAAAATTTTTTATTTGTTTTCTATTTCTAAAAGTTTTAAAATTTTACCCTTCACTGTCACTTACCATGTTAAAAATTGTGATGTCCAATATACTACCCTCCAGAAAATTGGCATGATTCCATCAGGAATGTAACTCCATGGCTTAAAACATGGATGTTGTCTGTTTAATAAAAAATTTAAAGCCAATTAATCATAAGTAATTATTACTTAAATGAATTATACTATTAATTTATGTATAGCACAGTTCATTTAATCAGATTAATAATTACTGACTTTGTCTCATAATACTCCATATAAAACTTAAAATTCAAAACTCACTCTCAAACTAAAAACACACACACACAAACCAGGCATGGTGGTGCACACTTGTAATCTAGTACTCAGGAGGTTGACACAGGAGCATCACTGTGAGTTCAAGGCCAGCCTTGGCTACAAAGTGAGTTCAAGGTCAACCTCAACTCCATGGTGAAACCCTCTCTCAAAAAGTCAAAACAATAACAAAAGACACATACAAAGAGAACAAAACAATTTGTTCTAAAGAGAAATGCTATTTAGTCTTCAACTTTCAGTGTATTTTTAGTCAAAGAGTAAAAAGAATGTTCACCTAATAGACTAAAAATGCAACAGTCTTTAAAAGTAAATGTCATTAAGTCAAATCTCTAATGATTAGTCTTAAAGTACAACACTCATCCTACTTGTAGAGTTGGTTAAGGTTTTTTGGGGGCTCTTAGTTTTTGCAAGTAGAATCTCATTATGCAGCCCAGGCCGACCTTGAACTAGCTCTGTAGCTCAAGTGGGCCTCGAACTTAGGATCCTCCTGTCTCAGCCTACCAGGAAGTTTTATTTTATTTTAGCTGTTATATAGAGATGGGATTGGGGAAGAGACTATATTAGGTGATTAATTTCTAAAAATTAGGACACTAATTAAATTAGTCACTATAGTATAGCTTTTATGGAATGCATACCAGTATTCATACACAGTTATGTTTGAATTTTTTGATGTGTCTCTGACCATAGATTCCTCCATATAAGTCTTTTAGGTGCAAGGATATCTTTTAATCCAAGTTTTTAACAATAGCCTATCATTTCAACTGATCTATAAATAGCTTCTACTGGTGCTTCAAAGAAGAGTAACAACTACAATTTAAATTTATTCGATCTAGATTTAAAAAAAAAAACTGCATAAAGAAACACACACTACTTACAGCACTGGTAAAACTTTGTATCAACAGACATTAGATTTCTTACCTATACATTTGATATTGTAATGGTTGAAACACTATGTCAATTTGAGAAGTCTAGAAGCTTAACTAAGTAACTCAGCAATTCTATACCCTAGAGTGTAGAGGACATGCCCCTATGGTTACAGGATGTTGTTCGTTATGTCAACTTGAGAAGTCTAGAAGTTTAACTAATGACTCAGCAAGGTCCAAGAGGAGGGCACACAGGTAGCATGAGTGCTACATCTGCCCTAGGGGGGTAGCTGGCTTACAATATAAGGGAGGAAAAGAGGCTTGCTCTGTCCCCTTTTGCTCTTGCAGCTTTTGCTGTCTTGCGCCACCTTAAGCTATTGCCCCTGTGCCGTGCCACCCTGCCTTGGAGCCAGCTAATTAGGAACTGAAACCTCCACCACAAACTGTGAGCTAAGTAAACCTTTCCTGCCTTAATTTTGAGTGTCAGGTATTTTGTCTCAACAATGAGAGTAAAGTAACCATGACAAATATGAATTCAATATTACCTTGTGACAATATGAATTGTATTCACTCTTGATTTTAAAACACTAACGGTTTTAAGGGATGTGCAATACAAAAGAATGCTACATACAGAATAACCCCCTTGTTCTTCATAACAACTTTGTAAATTAGGAGAAGAACCTGCTTGCTCCTTAATTTATGTATTTAAGATATTGAAACTCAGGAATGTTCATGCTCCATTCCTGTAGATATGAGACAGAGGTTGAGGGGAAATAAAAGCTCTAAAAGTCTCACACTTGGAAATGGAAAAGTCAGGCTAAAACATCAGCTCTCCTTTAAGTTTTTCACTACCATCTACTATGCATCAATAAATATTTAGTTTACATTTAAACTGAAGATGACATACTAAAAAGAATATTAACAAAGGATAAAAGTAGAAGGATCGGTAGAGGTTAATTTTTATAAATATAAAAAATATCAGTGATAAAAAGTTTTAAGCAGTTTTCTTCTTACAGCATTAAGCTACAAAAATTAATAAAACTACAAAGAGCAAAATACCTGGGAACTGGGGTAATAGTTGCATATGATCCTGTACTGTTGTTATTCTCTGGAGGGCTTGAATTTGCAGCAGCATGCCTGCACCGGTTGTATATTGTCTAAAGCAATCATAGTTTAAAATAAGAATCAAAAGTTATTAAGTTTCTAAGAGATAGTGGGGTATCCACCCACCTAAAGTTATCTTCCTGGTTATGCTGTTTAATGATCAAATTCCTAAAATAATATTTAAATTCAAAATATAAGCATAACCTGATATAATTTAGCTTCCTGAATTACAATTGCTTCTTAAATTGTGAAAATCAGTTTCATCTCTTACCGTACTGACATCCAGAGGCAGTATGAAGACAATAAGAAAGCAGAGATACCAAGCAAGCAGTGTTCCAACAATTACAAGTCTATGCTGTTTCTTGAAGTCTCCATATCGATGAAGTAGAAATAAAGCCAGAAAAAAGACAAAAACAATCTCAAGCCCCAAAGCTGCACCACTCATTATTGAATATTCGCTCTGAGTCACTGAAGTTATTCATGTACAATTTTGAACCATATCTGTTCACAGAAAGCAAACAAAATAGGTATAATTAGCATAGGAAACAACCATTTGGAAATTTTCTAAATATTTATTAACATTGGGGAAACTGTCATGCTTTACATTGGACTGAGAATAAAATGAAAAGAATAATTCCTAGTGTCAAGTCCTTCTATCTTACTATTTAAATCCATCTTAAAAATTTCACATTGGTCAGGGATATAGGTCAGTGGCATAAGCGCCTGCCTGGAAAGTGCAAGGTCCTGAGTTCGATTTCTGGTACCAAAAAAAAAAATTTCACATTGTACCTTCAGAAAAAGTTATTCTAACAAAAGTCATGCTCATTCTTAAAATATTACAAATTAAGATATTCTTAATACCAGATGTAAACAGCTCCAATACAACATCATTTGGAGTTTCCCAACGTTCTAGATCCGAACAAAATATTTTAAATATACTACCCTAGGAAATTATATTTAGGCAATCTTAGCAAATTAAGATCCTAGGAATTAGGTATTTAGCAAAATAAACTTTTCTAAAATATGGGTAGCCCATAATTTAACCTTTCTTTTGTTTGAAAAAATACTTTCCTTTTATGTTTATATTTTCTAACAACTCAACTTTCAGGACTCAAAATTCTTATTTTTGCTGCCTTTGTGGCACATGCCTGCAACCCTAGCACTTGGGAGGCTGGGACAGAAGGACGGTAGCCAGTTCAAGGCCAGCCTGAAGTACACAGTGGGATCTTGTCTCAAAAAAAAAACCAAACAAACAATTTTTTAATGCTTCACATACTACTTTCCATTTACCTACATAAATTTCATTTTATGCAGATACTTTATGCATTGTTATATGTGAAAATGATAATTGAACAGTCATACATTTAAAAAATATTCTTAATTAAAAATGATGATACAGACATCACCAAATAGTTTGATACTACTCTACCAAGAAAAACAATTTATTATTACTAACTGAAGGCAACATGCAACTTTTGTGAAGTCAGTGTAGGCCATTAATCACTATAAATAAGTGATTAATGTCTCAACATTGAGAATTAAGATCATAATATAACCAAACAAAATAAAGATGAATAAAATCCTTTAAATTGACAAACTTCGCCAGTGAAAATTAGCTATAAGGAGAATGAAAACCTGAATATTTTAATAGGGTTAAAGGGTGTCTGAAAAGATGTAGCCAGGTAATGGGACAGATGGTAATGAAATGGTTTCACTTGTTGATGTTTAAGAAAAATGAAAACATACAAAGCAATGGAAAGAAACTTTCAACAACACAAAACAATATATTAAACATGGTTTTTGTTTATGATATATCATGTAAAGATATTTCCTATATAAATTTAAACATACTCATTATGGCTCAATTAAATTTTCTCTAGGGTCTCACAAAGTGGCAATAGGTTTGCATTCCTCTCTTGGGATCCCAATTTGCTCAGGTTGCCTCATCTTAGCAGTAGACCACCCCAGATACCCTAATCATATGTACTGGTTCAAGAGATGAGAGGAGCACATCCTTGTGTGTTCGTCTGTTTACTTCATCATCTACTTCTCTCCTTTTAACAGGATGTTTTCTTCTTATGAAACAGGTAAGGCCTACTCATTTAATGAACTGGGAGATACGAATTAGGGTTTACTTACCCTGAAATAAGAAAGTAGCCATTTTAAAGCCTATCTTTGAATTTCTACCTAAATTCAAAAGAGGAATTGTTATAGCACAGAAAAGCACCTTCTAAGATTCTTTAGGAATTCTGTACCCTGTCCTGGTTATTTCAACTGAAAATTTTCTATGGAAATCTAGGGGTACCTTATTCTCTGATTTCGTTACTTGGAAACTAAATTATAATTAAAAAGTTTTCAATTCAAAAGGCGAAAGATTTATACGGTCTGAAGAGAAACCAGAGTATTCAATTCAAATTTAATAAAAATAAATACTGAACAACTCAAGCCTAGCTTATTAAATAACTCTGCTAGAAGGGCAGCAATTTGTCAACATATATAGAAAATCTTTGAGAGAGTATGTATTCTTTGTCCTAGCAATTTCTCAACAAGTAACTTTTATCAAGAAATGCCAAAATGGGAATAAAAATTTATCTACAGTATTATTTTCTACTATAGCACCATTTAAATCTAAAAACACAAGGCCAGGAATATAGCTCAGTGGCACAGTGCCTGCCTGACCAGTGTAAGGTTCTGAGTTCGACTGCAGGTACAAAAAAAATTCTGAAAACACAAAACTTAAATGTTTGTATTAAACAGTCCTATCCCATTATTGGCCACTGACTTTTTGAGAAAAACAGCTAAGGATTTCATAAATTACTAATCCTGCTGTTCTAGCCATGTTTGATAGAGCAGGGATCTATCAAACACTTCCAAACAGTGACACTCTACTGCAGACAATGATTAAAAAAGATCACTGGATTCTCCCAACCTAGGACAAAGGAGATTATGAGTGTGTATATATATATATATATGAAAATATACATACATATATATATGTACACACACATATACACACACATATACAGATATACATATCACAATGGTTGTCACACTGTAATAAAGAGATAATCTCTACTTCTTTGTGTTTTCTTCTATATGTAACTTTAATAGTTAATCTATATGATTTTGTAATCTTAAAATCATTTTCAAATTAATATAGTATATGAAGGTAAAATACAAAGAAAATGAAAAGTGTTACCAGATGTTACATGCCTAAAATTACAATTTTAAAAATATTATGCCTTAGCAAACCTAGGCTCCAAATCCAAACTCTATTTCATAATTATGTAACTTTTATGCAACGTAGGCTGCTAAAGGAAACCACCTTAGAGAGGTTGCTATGATCAAATAAAGAATAAACAAAGTAGGGGTCTCAGGCAGAGTAGGTCTTCAATAAATGGTGGGTACTCATCACAGCTGCCTTCATATATATACTTCTAGAAGGTATCTAGTTGCCTCAGTGGTATCCCAACATAAATGGTTTGTTCATTTTCTCCTAAAAAAAATAAACTGTAACTAGAAACCAATTATTTTTCACTTCTCATTCTCTGTGGTCCCAATAGTCAGAGTCAACCATCATTGCTACATGAGGTTATATAAGCTCATAAAAATTGCTTCCTATGCATCTCTCAACAAATCAGGATTATCTTTCTCAGTCTGCAAGGTTGCCCAAACATCCCTTCATGTTTGTTTTGAAGAAACAGAACATATCTCAGAACCATGTCAAGAAGGTGTACCTAACACATGAATGGCATATAGAAAGACAATGTCATTCTTCTAGGCACATGATAAAAACAGAGTATCATGGGCTAGTTGCTGAACTTTGATCATCTGTAGCTTTACAAAAATTTTCAAGACAAATGCAAAAATATGTTTCTGGACACAACAGTATTAAAACATATTAAAACATATTAAAATAATATGTTTAGGGAGAAAGTAAAGACCATACTAAAATTTGGAGGTAAATCACAATTCCGTTCTAGGTGACTACAAAAGACAGGGAAGCCAGAATAGTGGCATGTCCCTATGATCCCAGTTACTCAAGAGTCTGAGGTAGGAGGATTTCAAGTTTGAGGCCAGCCTTTGTGTACTGGTTACCTTTCCTATTGCTGGCACAAAATACCCGACACCTACAACTTCAAGGAGGAGAAGGTTATGTTGGCTCACAGTTTCAAAGGTTTCAATCCATGGTCAGTTGGCACCAAAGCAGAGATGTCAAGGTAGAAAGGCATGAGAGACGAAAGCTGCTCAACTCAAGGCATCTGGGAAGCCGGAAGCAGGAGAAGAGCCCAAAAGCATGGGACCAGAGACCAGGTTTAGTCCCTAAAGTCATACCCCATGGCTGACCCAGAGGCATGCTTTACTGATTGCCTATGCATCTCTCAGGCCAATCTATTTTATGATCATGATTAACCATCATGCTGGGTAATTCATCAAGACCCTGTCTCAAAATAAATTTAATTTAATTTAGGTTTAAAAAGACTTGGTATACAACTCAGTGGTGGAGCACTGGCCTAGCCTATGTGAGGCCCCAGGTCCAATTCTCATGAAGAAAGGAAAAAAAAAAAACCACCAGGGGCAGAGTGTTACAGTTATCAAGGGTGGCATTAACAGTACAGCAGTGAAGGAGTAAGCGCCTGCCTAGCAAGTGCAGGGTCCTGAGTTCAATCCCCAGTACCGCCAAAAAAAAAAAAAAAAAAAAAAAAACAAAACAGTACAGCAGTGAAAAGCTGATTTTACTCAAAATCAAAACATCATTATAACAAATCTTAGTGCCTGGTGTGTAGGTAGGTATATTATACCTTCAAAATATCAGTTCTAAAATCTTAAACATTAAAAAACCAACTTAGTCTTTTTCCAATCAACAAGATATCAGTCAATACTATTTTCAAATACCTTTATAAAAGTTTTATAACCAGCTTGTTAAAGTTCCTGACTTAGAGTTCTCTTTCCTGAGTATATTATGGCTGATAATAGTTCTTCCAGGAAACCTTCAAGGGGTTAAGAGAATTTTAGAATTTGAGGAATTCCAACATTTAAAAAGGGAGAGACAGAGCAAAAACTGGTAACAACTGATGAAAACACAAACAAAAACCTAACAAAAGTTGCATCAAAACCAAACATTTCTAAACTGAAAAATTTCCAGTGAGAACCTAATGATTCCTTAGACTTATTGTTAACTTACATAATTATCTTTACTCAAATGTGTGACAAAATAGAGGCAAAGTAAATAATAAAATAAAAATAATAGATTAAAAGCTAGGAGACAACTCAAGATCCTAGTAATAAAAAACAAAAAGAACCAGAAGTAGAACGGAATAATAAAAAGTCAAATTTAAGTCTTGTAAACAATCATTATTCTCATATTTCAGGTTTCCTATATACAAAGTTCAGTTTAGGATATAGAGTACCACAAGGAACCACCTCTCTCATTTAAAAATGAGAGAAAGTCATCTAGTTTTTGAAGTATGTAAGAGTTGAGCTGGCAAACCCACCAATGCAAAGAAAGTCGTGTTTAATATAGAATTAAACTTTTCACTTTACAGGTAATACTGCCACTACTCGATATAGGTTAAAAACATGACTATAATCTACCTGAGGAGTAGAAAACATACAGCAAACTAGGATTTTTTTTGTCCTTGTCCCATCTATCACAGAGCACTAAATGGAAGAGAACTAAAAATCTGCTTGAAGACTAACCAAGGGAAATGACTGAAATTTGAAATTTGATTAGCAGATGAGAACTTTCTGCTAGGAAATTGTCCTCATCCTTTTGTCCTGCTGAGCTAAATAATACAAGAAAAAAAAACGAAAGGAGTTTTAAAATTTACTTTATGCTATGATGGAACTAAGGTAAAAAGCACATTGCTCTTCTACGTAAACAGAATCCCCTTTGTCATATTCAAGTTTCAGAAATGAGACTACTACTGAATACATATATAGGGGGGCTCCATTTTAAAATATCTTCCAGAAGTTAACAAATGAATCTTAAACTCAGCCTCGTATTCTTAGCCTCATTTCAATTAAAATCAATTTATTAACATCTCTTTACACCAATCATTACTTTCAAGAGCAAAGTAAAGGTACAGAATTCCTTCCTCTGCCAAGAGGTAGTTTTCAAGCCACTAAACTTGAAAGAAGCACACACCTGGGCAAGGGAGATTTAATTTCAGCGTACAGTGAATTAAGTTTGTTTCAAAGAAACACGAGAGATATCACATAGCATACTAAATTAATATTCTGATGTTTGTGATGGAGCAGACCTGCTTATTCTTGAACATCATAAATCTTCACTTTTATTAGGGTTAGAATTTGACTTCCTTCACTCTCACACCGTTTTCCCACGGTCACAGATGTACACTTTGCACAGTGGATTTCGCATGGTCATCTGCGCCTGGAACATGGAATGCTCCCTACCCTAACCGCCCCCAACCTCTTCCAATCAGAGATAAGCTAAATGCGGCTTGCCTTCAGGGGCCAAGCCAAAGGCACAGTGGCTCGAGCCAGTACCTCCAAATAGCATTGGTGGTGGTCTCTTGCTTGCCTGGTAAAGCCCTTTGCAAACATGTAGTCATTTATTCCTTTGCTAGCACGCAGGAGGATATGAAGCTTTCCTACCGCACGAGCCACTGCGGTCTCCAGCTCCTCTAAAATTAAAACGCCGTTTCTCGTTCGAACTGCGCTTTACTTTACAATAGGCTTTCATGCCCATTATCTCATTTGATCCTCCCTTCACGCCTGTGAGACGTGCCTCTTTGTCCTGCCAGTTTTACAGATGGGAGAAGGAGCCTGTCCACCGACGCAGCCCTAAGGGCGGCCTCTCCCCACTGGAAGAAGCTTTCTGGTAAAGGCTCTAGCAGGTGTGATCCTCCAGGTTCGCAGCATCTCACCTGACCGGAAGGCTGAAGCTAGGGGTGGGCCTCGCGGCGGTCGGACTCTCCCAGACTCCCCTCTATCTCCGTCTGCGCTCCGCCTAGAGCCCGACCCCAACGCGCCCGACACGCGCCCCCCTGGGGCTCACCGTCTGATCTCTCCAGCGTCTGGAAGGGACCGGTAAGCTCCGCCTGTCACAGCCGTCCAGGGTCTCAGACCCACACTCGGAAGACAGTGGTGACAGTCACCAGGCCTCCTGGCTCTCCAGAAAGGAATACCCGTCCAGCCAAGCAGCTGACATTTCCCAGTCAATCAGAGCCCCGCCCACTTCCGCCTCCCCGCCTACCCCGCACGCTGGCAGGCCCCGCTCCGCGGGGAGTTGTGGGTATCTGGAAGGCGGGTAGAGCGGCTTGTGCCGGAAGTGGGAGCGAGCCAGTGGGACTGCAAAACGGTATAGGAACTACAATTCCCAGCAGGCTACAGGAGCAGACAGCGGCCGTAGGGAGAGCGGGTCAAGGAGTTCTGCGCGCGCCGCAGGGATGGATCGTTGCTACAGTTCGCGGTCTGACTGCTAGGAGCCAAAGCTGCACGCTGGGAGCCGCTGCGCGCCAAAGCGGGAAACCAGGAGGCGGGCAGTTCTGCAATTAATGCACGTATTTAAAACTCCGGACCTGGTGGACGCCATGCACAGGTAAGTCGATTGCGAAGAGGTCAGACCGTGGATGGACCTGCAGAGTTTTTTTAGGCCGCGATTATTGCTACTTGCTAAGATTATTAATGCAGTTAAGTGAAGAATTGCTTAGTCCCTTGGGGAGTGTCTGGATAGACGGATGCTTCTATGCGGGAGTCAGATACGATTTAATTTGGTTTCCCTAGTTGGGTTCTCCTATTACCGTTTACAACCAGACTCCTCTTTCCCTTTTCCCCTCCACGGGAAGAAAGTCTCGAGGCTTTCTGCGGGATCATAAATCAAAAAGACTTTTTTTCTGTTTTGTCTTTCATTCTTGGGAATTAGCGGTGGACAGTAAAAAATATAATTCTCTTACCTGCGGTTAAAGTGATCTACGAAGCGACTTCTTTTTTTCTTTTTTCTGTTTTGTCTTTCATTTTTGGGAATTAGCAGTGAGCATTAAAAAATATAATTCTCTTAGCTGCGGTTAAAGTTATCTACTAAGCGAAACTTGATGCTTCTTTCATGCCTACCCTGAAAATATTTAGGGGTGTGTTTTCAAAAGAAAGGGGATGATATTGTGCCCTTCTACAGGAAGCACCTCCAGGAGATTCCGGACCAGAGTAGCAACGTTACCACCAGCTTCACATGGGGCTGGGACTCCAGCAAGACCTCTGAACTGTTGTCAGGCATGGGGGTCTCAGCCCTTGAGAAGGAGGAGGTGGACAGCGAGAACATCCCCCAGGAACTGCTCTCAAACCTGGGCCCCCCGCAGAGCCCCCCACGGAAAAGGCTGAAGAGCAAAGAAAATGATAAAGATTTTGTGATCATCCGCAGACCTAGGCTCAATCGAGAGAACTTTCCAGGTAAGGTTTGAGAGTAAAATTGTCAATTCTGTAAGGGATGGATTGAACTTCTTTGTTGGTAAACCTTTGTTGGAGAATCTTCAGGATGGGTTGCTTTTTAAATCATCCAGCCCGAAACTTATTTTCCAATGAAATGGGGCCAGCCATAACTGATGTCTACCAGAGTTATGCAGGTCTATATCATCTGGTGTGCAATCAACTTGAACCTTTTAACCAGTAAGAAAACATTCACGTCCTTTTCCTTAGAAGGGAATCTGGCTGCCCAAAGTCCAGCTCAGGGCCATTGATAAATGGGAACATAAACAGTGATCTGCTTGAAGGATTCTTTTTGTTTATACTCTGCTGCTTTGAACCCCTGAGTGAGCTTTCTGTTCTAATCATGTTAATTATCTGTCAGTGGTCGCAAAAGCAAATCTTAAGCTAAGTGGACAAGACTTATCTCACCAGGCCCACTCCCAAATGGGCTTCTTTTGGTATGTTCTGTCTTATTGTTGCATTATCTCCCCAGTCACCTAACTTAAAACCCTAAGTCAGAGGACCCCAACATCTAGTGAGTACCCCAACATTAATCAGTCATCACGTCTTTCCTTCTTATTTAGTAAATATTTCTCATGCTCTCATCTTCTCTTGCCTAAACTGTTGTAATAGCCTCATAGTAACTTCAGCCTTCTTCACCCCAGGGTCATTCTCCACAGGTAGAATAGATTGTTTAAAATGTAGATAGATATCACATGTTATCTTTTCCTGATAGCTCCCCAATCCCTGGATTTCTCAATCAGATGAGTAGATCAGAACCGTGGAGTAAAAGCCATAAGGCCCTGCAAGCCATAGCATCCTACATTGACTTGATCAGTATTTCTCTCTAGTAAATATTTAAAACAGTAATTCAGCAGATATTTGCTGAGTGCATACTGTTTGTCCGGCATCGTGCTAGGTGACGAAGCTACAACAGCCAGCCAAATGTAAACATTGTTATTTTCATGGAGTTTCCATTAAACACATTAAGTAGGATATTTTATGTAGTATGGAAGAACATAATACTAAGTGCTACAGCTAAAAATAAAAGTACAGCAACCCAGAAGGGAGTTGGAGTCCTAGGATGTGAAGGTAGACTGTGAATTTCAGCAGGATTTTGAGGGCAAGTCTCCACTGACAGTGGCCTTTAAGTAAAGACATACAGCAGATGACCAGAGGAATTGCCATACTCTTATCTTGCAAAAAAACGAGCCCCAGGCAAGAGAAACAGCCTTTAAAAGATCCTTAAGAAAAGAATGACATGTTTACCCAAGAATCAACAAGGGAACCACATACCAAGAATGGAGTGGGAAAGCTGAAAGTCGGGGAAGCCCCGCGGGAGTGGCGCTTAAGCAGAGTTGTGATGTGATCTGATTGAGCCTTTTAAAAGGAGACAACAGTGTGCTGAGATGAAACATAAGGGAGCAGAGGAGAGAAGCTTGGACGCTTGTTAAGAGATAGGCGAGGATGCTAAATAGTGGTCAGATTTAGGATATAAACATTGCAGACAACAGAATTAGGAGGCTGTTGAAATTGTGTAGAGACGCAGTCATAGGCTGAAATTTGGTAATGATAGAGAAGACAGATTATTTAAAAATGAAGTCCTCTAGAGCCAAGGTTATATCTCCTAAATTCTCCCCTCTGGCTTCTGTGGAAGGGTTTGTGGGTTAGTTGGTTGACTATATTTAAAAAAATTGCTTTCTTCTCCCTTTCTGTAGAAAAGATGCTTGTCCAATTACAGCCTGGGAGTCGACTTTAAGAATTAATCAGAGAGGCAGTAGCAAATTGGGGAGATTGGGCAAATCTCAATTTGATTCATTCTGCTCCCTACCCGCCTCAGAAAGTTATTGGAGCACCCTCTTCCTCCACCATTATTGCCTCACCTGTGAAATGAAGTAATAATTCCCATTTTATAAGTGATTGAGAAGATTGAATGAGATTGCATAAACCTCTTAGCATGCTGCTGGCATCTAACACTCACTGAGTAAACCCAGCTAATAGTAGTCGAGAGGCCTGTGTTTAAGCTCGTTGCATAGCATACTGGAGCCCCACGTTCCATATCAAGCACAGAAGAAAGAAAACAGTCCAAATTTCTGACACCTATTTGGGAGGCCACTTCTGCTAAGATGAGCAGATTTCAAACTGGCATGGTGGCACATGCCTGTAATCCCAGCACTCGGGAGGCTGGGGCAGGAGGGTCATTGCGAGTTCGAGACTAGCCTGGGCTACAAAATATGCTCATGATCATCCTGAACTGCATTGCAAGCTCCTGTCTCAAAAAAACAAAAAAATTCAATTAACTTCCCTGTTTCAATAATTTTTGACATGAAGTGTGATTGCTGTATGTCCTTCCACATGCACACATACACAAATGTAAATCAAAAAGACTTTAAAGCAAGGCAGTATGGGAATCAGATAGAAATATAGGGGATATTTATTGTGTCCTAAAACTTTGCAAATCAAGTTGGAGAGAAGACAAACTTAAGAGCAGCTCACCCTGAGAAATACGTGACTGCTACTAAAACACCAACAGAAGAGTAGCACAGACAGTGAGTGCCGTAGGGGAGTGGTGGCAGACTTATGGCACACGTGCCTCAGTGGGCTGTTTGTATCACTGAAAGCTCTGAAAGCCTCGCCGTCGCTGTTGTAGTGGGTCAGAGAGAAGGATTGTTTGTATAAAAGTGATTGAGTTCCCATTCAGATAGATGTGGACAGTGAGCAAAAGGAGCAGTCCCAAGATGTTAAAGTTGACTTCAGAAAAGATAATGGCTTTTGTTTTTTATTATCTAAGAAAGAGGTACAGGAGAGAAAGGTACAGGAGACAGAAAACAGTAGTATACATCTGTATGTACATGGCATTAATGTAGATTGATTCATTGCTACAGATGGAGGAGGGGGCTGTCCAGGGATGCACTGTGAGGGGCAGCTGGTGTAGAAAATTCCTGCTAGGCCTCCAGAATCCTAGGCCTTCCATGTAGCTAGATCCTCATTCCAAGAAGTTTTGCCTCCAGTTGTCAGGACAGGTGGCTGATAGCTCTGCCAGGATTAGGGTAGGACAGACCATGCCTGCTGTACATAGAGATCTGATGACTAGCCTGGGGTGTGAGTTTTTGTTAGTTCTTTGCTAAGCAGTCTTTCCCTGCAAGCTCCAAGTCAGCCTCACGTCTGGCAGCAGAATCTCTTTTATCTGTTTATTTTGGAAGATTAGAGCTATGGGGCAGGCTCTACCAGCATGGGTCTGATTTGCCCTGAGGTGAGTGAATGGAAGGACTTGGGAGAAAACAGCCCAGCCGTGAGGCCAGTAATACGCAAAAAGGAGACAATCACATTGTATTTATGATCATTAGATGCCTTTGCTCTGCCCTTTAAACAGGTGATGGCCTTGAAAATGTGGTTGAATTAATTTGTTGATCAGCTTTTCCATGGCTGTTAGACTACTTGAAATTCCAGACTCTACAAAGGTTCCCAGAGTGGAGACTAAAGTTCAGGGTATATCAGAATCCCCAAGGGAACTTGTGCAAAGTGCAAGATTCTTGAGATTCTCATCTGAGAACTCTGAGGCCTGGGAGCCTGTTTTAATACCCAGGTCAAACGTTTTTCATGCAACTTTTTATTTGTTAACCAGTGAAGAAATATATTTCATATTCTAATCCTTGATGTGTATCTGAGATGAGAGTTTCACAAAATAGGTATTTCCCCTTACCAAGATTTTGCTAATCAAATTTACTAAGTCGATTTCATGACAAATCAATGAGTGTTAGTCAACATTTCCCAAATTTCAGTTCTGTGGGAGACTTTCTGGGACTCCTGTTCATCTTTGTGTGTTTGTTTCCTGCCATTCATTCATTCATTCATTCTAGCAAATACTTATCAAGCCCCATTCTTGGGATTGGGAATACAGCACTGAACATGAGCAAAAGACCTTGTTCTCATAGAGTTTATATCCTGTACCTTATTCCCTAAGTTCCAGTTTCTGTTGGTTCTGTTTACTCCTTTTATCCCCAGGGTTGAGCAAATCTTTCGCAGAACTAAGAGTTGTGGGGCCAGGAGTCACAGTGGGGACCCCTGTTTCATTTTGCTGTGTTTTTGTTTTATTCTGTTTTGTCTTAGCCAGAATATATTAAAAGTTAATACAGTGTTGTGTTTTCTCTTTTTATTGTTCCTGGGGAGAGGAGGAAGTCATTAGGAAAGCAAAATCTGGATGTAGCTCCCCAGAAAGGAAGTACTGCTATTTAAAACAAGCAGGAAAAGCAATTGTGAGGTGAACCCCTGAAGGAAGGAAGGATGGCAGCGCCTCAGTGCTATATTGTAGGATCCCAGAAAAAGAACAATTTTAAAAGTCAAACTTCAGGATTACTTTGGAGTTTCAATCTGAACTTGAGTTCTGACCCATAAATAGGTGACGTTGCCTGACTTATCAGTATTACAGTGATCAAATGCATAGGAAACTCCTATAAAGTGCTCTCTCCAGAGGAATCTGAGAGGCATAGGAGGTGATGGGTTACAGCGATAAAAAGTTGGGTTTGCTCCTGAAAAGTAATTGGAAGCAGGAGTGGGTGTGGGTGATCACCAGCAAGCTGTGCACTGGCCAGTTTTCCGCCTTTTCAGGCTCTGAGGAATC
This sequence comes from Dinomys branickii, assembly GCA_004027595.1. Classification (NCBI taxonomy): domain Eukaryota; kingdom Metazoa; phylum Chordata; class Mammalia; order Rodentia; family Dinomyidae; genus Dinomys; species Dinomys branickii. The sequence continues at coordinate 23,638 of PVLD010006776.1, read as the reverse complement.
CCTTATTGTCGTCCACGTTGTTGAAGACTGGAGGCTTCAAGCTTAATCTTTACTTCCTTTGTGTGTGGCTGGTATGCAGCCTTGATGGGTTTAGCAGAAACAAGTAAAGGCCTCTGGATGTTCCTTTCCTCTCAGCAAGCAGACCAGGCAGAAGTGTCGTCAAGAATCCAGGAAACAGATGGCTGATGTTTTGAGAATTAAATATGGCAAGTAAAATTAGATTAAGCGTGTCACAGCCTAGATGCCAGCCACTAGAACAGCTCTTACAGAAACTTCTGCTCCATCTGCTGGGACAGCAGCCAGTTCCAGGCTGTTGCACCCCTATCCAGGGCCCCTAGGCTGGGGAGTTGTCCTGTGGTCAGCAGAGTGGAGCCCCAGGTACTTACCTGTTACCTGAGGCTGTGCATGTCCCATGTTCCTTCTATTTTGTGGTAAACCCATCAGAGCCTCTCAGCATCAATATTTCATGCTTTTTTCCCTCTACTACTCACTATCTGTGATTGATAACTCTTTTCAAAGCAAGTTTGGTTTAATTCACACCTTTTCTAAATTTGTGGAATAATCAGGAGAGCATAGACTGACTTAGCACATGACGAAGCGGAAAGAAGGCCTGTTTTGAATTCAGACCTGGGTTTGAGTTCTCACTCTCCCACTTACTGCTTGTGTGACCTTGTCCCTTTTATCATAGTTGTGTCTACTCCTGACCCCCTCGCATCCCTGTCACTGCTGCAGGTGTACTAATAGAGGATAGCACCACTGTGCACTGGGTCTTTGTCTTCAGCCTCATCTGTCTTATACCAAGGGTGCTGTGCAGGATCTATGGCCTAATCCAGTTTCCACCATTTAGTGCATTAATCAAGCATCCATAAGTGCTGTAGTGGAAGGTGGATTCATGGGCTAACCTTGTCATTTTACAAATGAGGAAACTGGTCCTAAGAGGCCAACAATCCTCCTACTCTTTAAGATAAAGCCAACATTCTTCTCTGGAGTGTCAGTCGCTCCTTTGTAAATGATCACTTGCGCAGTTTCTAATGTTCAGTGCTAGGCTCTGCCCTAGGCACTAAGCCGTAGTAATTAACTGTTGCAGGGTTAGACAGGCACACTAGGAATCAGCACATTTACTATATGTGTAAAAGGTGTCATGTATTTAGCAAGTGTTTATCAAGTGCCAATTATGGGTCAGGTACTGTGTTAGGTGCTAGATGGCCAAGCTTAGGCATAGGACTTTAGTGGGGACATAGAATGCTTCTTGGAGCAAGTGGCATTTCAGCCAAAGTCTGAGGATGAGTAGGAGTTCTGCAGGTGAAAAGGGAAGTTGCAGCACAAAGCCCCTCCCAACTCCTGTTGCCCTTCTATTTATTCCAGATTCCCTATATCTTTCCAATAAAAGACGAACTGACCTAATTTGTTGATGTATTTCATTTATCCTACTCACTTTGCATTTCACAGCAAGCTTTCCTAATTTCCTTTCCCGGCCATCTTTAGTGGGCACTGTTGGTGCTCCATCCATAGCCCTTGAAGCTCACCATCCCTTTAATGCCAGAGGCTTTCTGCACATGGATATGACTCCATGCTCGAGGGTTTTCGCTGCACAGGCAATGCTGGGGAATTAATGTTCCATACCCAGCTGATGGCTATAGTCAGCACCCATGTCCTTGGGTGGGGCGGCTTTGGGACAGGTTCCAGATGGTTTCCAGAATCCCCAGAAAATTTGAAGCCACTGCCCTTAATGGTAATCTGCTTATTCACATACACGGAGTTGACTTCCTTCCCTTCCATGTGTGTCTGTCTGCCCCACTTCTTCCTGTCCTTCCAGGCATTACTTCCCAAGTGAGCTACGTGAGGTCAAACCCTCAGTCTCTGCTTTTGAATATCTCAAGTTTGGATAAACTCTCAACCCTCCTTATTCCTTGGACTTTAACTCGTTGGTGAAAATTTAAAGCAGCACTGAAATGAAAAGGTTTTCATAAAAGGAAAATATGCAGATTTAGTGAGTGAAGGAGAGGAACAGAAATGAAAAAGTTCATTCCCCAGTGCTGTGTCGGGTTTTTGCCCCTGCGACGGAATGCCTGAGAACAGCTTCGAGGAGAGATGTGTTTTGGCTCACGGTTTTCATCTGTGCTCGGCTGGCTCCACTGCTTCAGCTGTGTGGCAAGGCAGCAGCGTCATGGCAGAGGAGAGCTGCTCACCTCTGGCAGCCAGGCAGCAGGGAGAGAGGGGAAACATCCACGAGGACAAGGCCAGGGAAAGGTAGGCAGTCCCAGCGTCCTACCCCATGACTCCCCGTCTCCAGGCCTCCGCTCCTAATGGCCCATTCAGCTGTGAATTCAGTGGATTAATCCATTTATGGGTCTGACACCTTCATGATCTGATCAGTTCCCAAAACCCATCAAATGGACTTTGGGAAAAGTTTAGCTCCAAAGAATAATGGCTCCATTACTTGGCACTTAATCCTTCTTCATGCATCATTTAATGTGCACATCGTACAACTATGTGAGATAAATCTGTTTATCCTCAGTGCTGCAGACGGAAAACAGGCCCAGAGAGACTGAGTAACTCGCTGCAGTTCACAGAGTTGGGGGCAGCATAGCTGGGATTCCTAGCAAAGCTGAGCTTGTTCCTCAGTTCAGTAGTTTTCAGACCTGCTGGGGGTGGCTGCACACCTGGTATCGGGACAGCTTTAGAAATCATAATAAAGTTTCAACCTATTAGAGTCAAACTATGTAAGGATGTTATTTTTTTTGTCAGATCAAATACTAGAGTCTCACCTATATATGCAAGAGGCAGCAGAAGTCAGAGAATTAACATTTAATGAGAAAAGCCTGTCTTTCGACCTTTTTTCTGATTTGGTGAGCAGGCAGGGACTGGTTTGAGAACCTTTGGCCTCCATCCACATTGGCTGTGGAAGAACTGGAGCAGCAACAGAGAGGTTGTCACACTGAGGAACCTTGGCATAACCTCCCGCTACCTTCCCAGTTTAGGGCTCAAGGTCTGCATGGATAATCTGCCTTCATTCTTCTACTCATACCTTTTAGGGCCTCAGTCAGTCCTTTAATTCTGTTCTCTAAAGAAGAGACAGGCATTTATTGAGCAACTGCTTATCTCCTGCTCTTCTTCAGCAGAGGCCACCACATGTTCAGTAAATACATAAGCGGATGATTGGATTAGACTTTGTGCTAGTTCCTCAGAGTACAAAGAATGTTTAAAAAAAAAAAAAATGAAGTTCTTATTCCTAAGAACTTGTGAACTAGTAGGGACCTGGAGAGATGATCAAAGAAACAGTGGGATCATAGTATAAGAGAGACCATGATGATCTCATGGGAGACATTCTGTAGGATTTGGGGCTTTAATAGCAATTTAAGTAAAATAAAGAGCAGCCATGGGGAGCACGGAGACAGAAGAAGCATGGGACGCAGAATGCCTCATTCTAAGAATTACAAAAGCCTCACGTGGCTGGAATACATTTCTAGATAAGGACCCCAGAAAAAATGAGTTGAGTCCTGGCATGGAAGATTTGAACTCCCTACTGACCAGTGCAGACGTTAGCTAAATGTTTAGGGGTTCCTTTTGAAGGTTCCAATTGACGGAAGGGTGTGATTGTCTCGGGAAGATGTAGGGATACTGCTGGGGGCAGCAGCTGTGATGTTTGTCACTGTCCTGATGCTCCGCATTATGTCCTCGGTCCCTGCACAGTACCTGGTAAGATAGAGGAAGTCTGTAGATACTGGTATTTTTAAAGTGGATCTAGGGAGAAAGGGTATCACTAGAACCAGAAGGTCAACTGAGCGCAGAGAGACTAGAAAAGCAGGTTCTGAACTCATCAACCACTCAGTATTTCTTTGGTGCCTACCCATTTACTTTGGCCATTCTATGTAATCCTGATCTTGTTGGATTTTCTGGTATATTCATAAGTAAGAAATTGATACTTGTTGAATAACACTTCAGACTTGCTATCATAAGACTAAGAAAAATGGTCTTCCTGTATTCACGTTTCTAACCCTCTGATCTGTTCTGAACACAATTGCCAGAGTGGCCATTTTAAAACTTGAGTGAAATCCTATCACTTTGCTCAGAATCCTGTAGTTGAAGTGGGAGCCCAAGTCAAAGACCTTATCATGACACAGGAGGCCTCCATGACCCTGTTGCTTTTCCCTTCCTCTGCTCCTCAGTGCTAGCCTCCCTGCTGTTCCTCCTAGCAGGTATGCTGTGCCCTGCACCTAGAACACCCTCTGCAAACTCCCAGCTCACTCCCTTACTGGCTTCAGGCCTCTGCTTAGTGATCTGTCTCAGTCAGGCCTCCCTGACTGCTGCTCACACGTGGCGACCTGCCCCTGAACTCGCCATTCCCTCTCTTGCTAAATTTTTCTGCATGACACTTGTCCTTTTCACATAATGAGCCTGTTTCTCATATGTGAGTGTCTCCCCCACTGGCACGTAGGTCCCGTGAAAGTGAAGGTCTGTCCGAATTTTGTGTGCTGCTCTTTCCTGAATACCTGAAACAATACTGCTGGGCACCATCCTAAGGGCTCAGTACATATTTTGTAATTAACTCACTGCACACTTCTCATACTGCTCCGTGAGGTCCACGGACGTCAGTGCACTTTCAGTGCCCCTGAAAGGCGAGGGAGGAAGGCTGTGCATCCACACCAGACAGAAACAAGGCCTTCCCTGTGACTCAAAGTGTCACAGTATCCCGATGGGCTGGGAGCTTGCTCTGTGGCCCCATTGATGTGCCCCCCCACCCCGGCTGGCTGGTTTTCAAGGGAAGAATGATAGGAAAAGCATTCTTGGTGTTCTTTCTTCTTGTTGTTAAGAAAATGAGAGACTTGCTTCAGGGTCCGTAAACAGTGGTTTGGACAGCAAAGTAAATGTGATGATGAGGAGTTCAGTTAGTGTTAATCCCCTTTTAGGCTAAATGTTATGGACCCTTCACATGCTTGGGAAGACTCAGTAGGCCCGACAGGGAAATTTTTGTCTCTTCGTAGGTGTTTCCTGGGACTCCCTCCCGGATGAGCTTCTCCTGGGGATTTTTTCCTGTCTGTGCCTCCCCGAGTTGCTGAGAGTCTCCAACGTCTGCAGGAGATGGTACCGCCTGGCGTAAGTACTCTTCACCCCTTTGGGCATATGTGGGGAGGAAGGTTGTGTATTCATTGTAGTATGGTAAAGCTTAAAACCCTATATATAGATGTATATAGCAGCCCTAAGCAACCAGCTATCTGCCTTAATCAGCACCCTCATTTCACAGCAGAAGAACGGAGTCTCCTGGAGCTATAAACTCACCCCATTTCTGACACGCCCTTGGCCCCACATTCAGTTCGGCGCCTGTTTGGGACAGGCACTGTGCTCAGAGCGAAGGGAGTTCTAGACGGCTGTGACACCAGCTGTCCCCCGCTGGAGCCCCGTGGGGGGCTCAGACCCTTGTGTGAGCTCAGCTCTGCCACGTATGCTGTGTGTGACCTGAGCAGATTTCCTGACATTTCTGAGCCTCAGTCACATTGTATGTGAAATACACATAACAGCGCCTTCCGTGCAGGGCGGTTACAAGGTGTAGTGTAAGACACTGGCGTGGTGCCTGACTCACAGGCCCGGTCAGCACAAGCAAACCTTGTAGGTGTTTCTTGCTCGTTTTTGGCAGCACTTTTTAGGTGTGGATGGTGAGCTGGGAATGCAATATCAAGCCTGATATAAGAAAAGAAAATTTTATTTTCTTTTTCTGTGGTACTAGGGATGGAACCCAGGGCCTGGTGTGTGCTAGGTACATCTACAGCCACACCCACAGCCCCAAAACTCTGTCTTTAAATTTAAATCTTTTGCCAGCTCTACCTCCTTTTCAGCTCTGCGCTACCACCTGGTCACTTTTTGCTTCATGTGGAGACCTTTCTGACTTCTCACTCCACAAATGTAGATGTCCCTGAGACCAAAGGAGCCCCCTGCCGTGAAGGCGGTGTTGGAAATAAGGCAGTGTAGGGGTCTGCAGGGGCGCAATGTTTGCTTGGAAGACGGAGGTTTGCATACCTGGAATGGAAGTATCAGCTGAGTTGTCCTTACTGCCACCTAAACAATCCCAGTTTTTTATTTTTTTCCATCAGCTGTGTGTATATTGTTCTAGCAAAATTTCCTAATACAGTGCAATATTCTTAATAGTCTTCATATAATACAATAGATCAGAAGATTTGTTAATCCTATACATCTGCTGTTTTGTATCCTTTGACCTATATCCCCCCCACCAAGTCTATTACTTTTCATTTTAGTTGCCATAAATGTCAGTTAGAACTATGTGCCAGGGACTGTTATCAGTTCAGTGTTCCATACAGTCCTAAGTGATAGTGTCTATAGTACCTCATTTTTATAGATGAAGATACGGCAGACGCAAACGGTAAAGCTGGAATCTAAGGTCCAGCTAGCTCCACAGTTTAATCGTAACTAGATATGTGTAGCTGAGGACTCAGAGTGCTCCTGATTACATCTTCCCATGTATGCAGAAGATAGTATTCAACCTTTTCCCAGGTTGTTGTAATATGCTGGGTAAGATGCCATTCGCCTCCTTCAAAGGATTGAGTAAGGCATGAGATTTGAGATAACCAGAGCATGCACTGGTGTAATTTTCTCAGAAGTGGATCTTAGTCTGGGAAAGAAACTACAAAACTGCAGTCTCTTGAGGATGTCTTGTGCACACGCAACCTTTTTGTAATCGAGGTCAAATCACACACTGATGAATACCCTTTAAAACACTTATTTCAAAACCCTGGTCACTTATTTTAAGCATTATAAGAAAGCAAATTCTAGTACATCTAAATGTTGGGAATTTCCCTCATGTGCTTGTACTGCACATTTTCTTTTGTTCAGTTGCATTCAACTGTGGATATTAAAAGTCCCTTACTATGCTGCTCAGTACATTTTTAGAACTTGCCTTTTACTTTAGAAACGCAGGCTGAGGATATAGCTCAGTGGAATAAGTGCTTGCCTAGCAAGCGCAGGGTCCTGAGTTCGATCCCCAGTACCGCCAGAAAAAAAAAAAAAAAAAAAAACAGTTTAGAAACACTGTCTATAATCCAATTATTTTTCCCGGTTCCTTTCACATTAATTCATGCACACATACATGTACACACACATACACAAATACATGCATAAGGATGTGATTTAAGCTCCTAAACTATGAGCTGCACTCTGACTCAGTTGTCCTAGGAGATGTCTGTGACAGGTGTACTCTGTAATAGTATTAACTTTTCTTCCTTCAGTTACATTTACATGATATTTTTGGTAATTGAGACCTGTCCATGCTTAACAAAAATGCTAAGTAGGATTATTTAAGGAGTTTTGAACCCACTCATCTAGTAATAATTAAGCAATTTGAATAACCAATTTTAAACTTGTCATTGCTAAATTCTCGAATTTTATTCTCCAGTTCTGCATCCTTACCATTCCTATTTTTAGTATTAAATCATCTAAATTGGAAATATGTAGAAAGGTGGATGCTTATCTCTGTTATGATCAAGCAATAGTAGGAGCGTGGTTGTTTACGTAGTCTCCCTGAAAACGAGAGTTGCCTTAGAATTTGCTTCAAGGAGATTAAGCGGCTATGTCTTCCCTTTCAGTAATGCTCTTGAAGACCTCTGGCATTCACTGTAACTGACTTACCAGGTTCAGCTTCTCTTCTCTTGTAGGTTTGATGAGTCTCTTTGGCAGACGCTAGACCTCTCAGGTAGAAATCTACACCCAGATGTGATCGGTCGCTTGCTGTCTCGAGGCGTGGTTGCCTTCCGCTGCTCACGATCCTTTATGGACCAACCATTAGTTGAACATTTCAGGTACAAAAGAAACATCCCTACAGAAGACTTTATTTAACTCTTGCGACAGAAACAGATCAAAAACCTTTTATTTGTGATGTAACCTTATAGTCTGAGACTGGTCATCTGTACAGAGAGGGGTGTTAATTCCATATTGTGTCATGTGGCCCTTGGGTTGAACGTGGCACTGTTACTGTATTTCAGGATTCCTGGTGGGCTCTTCTCCAGCTCAAAGATGTTCACCTAGGGGGCTGGAGGTTTGGCTCAGTGTTAGAGCACTTGCCTGGCATGCACGAGACCCTTAATTCAAGCTCTAGCACTGCACACTCCCCACAGGGTTCATTTAGCTCCTTGGGTTGAGTCCTCAGCAAATGGGAATTGTGAATCTTACAACATGAAGCAGGCAGAACTCTCCTCAACGATAAGGGCTGCCTCGTTCTTTCCTTGCTGCCCATTTCTAATAAATAAAAAACGGGAGGTATGTAGCTTGGGCTTTCTGTCCTATCATGGACAGAACTGCAACCTGGAAAAAAAAAAGCCCTCTTTTTATTTGTTTGATAGACTATTTGGAGATACTATTTTTCTGATGCTGAGAATTATAGAGTATTAAGATTTAGTGCTAGATGGTGCCTGAGTGGAATAACTAAATACTGCAAAGAAAAACAAGCTGAAAAGAGCAGAGCTAAGGGTAAAACATCTCTCTCCTCTAGGACTTCTCCCTTCTCTCCATCATCAGAACCTCCTAGTCCCGTTTTTGTCTGTTGCCAAGACTGGTCCCTCTTAGTCTCCTTTACACATGTGATTTCTTTTGTTCATACCAACATTTGTTCCTGTCTGCTTTTCTCTTTAATCCACACACTTATGGACAAGCTGTGTCAATACACCTGCCTTTTACTTTGGACTCTCCGGGCCTTACGTGTAGCCAAGTCTTCTCTTTCACACTCACATTTCTAACTGCCTAGACACTTCCACCTGAATGTTGTCCAAATATATCAGTGTTGTCCTACCTAAAATTAAAACTCGGTTTCCTTTTAAACCTTGCTCCTCCACCGTCTCCCCATTTTAGTAAACAGCACTGCTGCGCACTCACTCTCCCTCAGCAGAAACTTGGAGTCAGTATAGGCTGAACCTTCTTGTATGTACATCTAGCTTCTTCTCATTAATTTTATACCTAGAACTGTATTGATAGCAACATCTGTACTTAGCAAAAATCCTCTCGAGTTTTAAAAACCATTGTGAATGGGGATGGAAACTAGTTAGTAGCAATTTGTTTTATGACCAGAACTATGTTCAGTATTCAGAATGTGTATTTAGAGTCTTGTCTGTGATTCCCCACTCATTTGAGAAGTAGTAGTCAGCTTTGATTGGATGTGCTTGGGGAGACACCTCACAGAGCCTTTCTTCTCCTCTGTGCACAGCCCTTTCCGAGTACAGCACATGGACCTGTCAAACTCCGTTATAAATGTGAATACCCTCCATGGCATTCTGGTTCATTGCGCCAAGCTGCAGAATCTAAGCCTGGAAGGCCTACCGCTTTCAGATGCCATTGTCAAGTGAGTAGCAGCCAGAGTGTGTTACAGAGGCGGCTATTATGCGTGTTAGTATTGTCTGTGTTGTGACTGGGGTACCGTTCTATCCATGTCCAGATAGATGAAGAAAATATCTTATGCAGAGTTCCAGCTTCTTCTAAACTCTCCACGATTCATCTCGAGGCAACAAAAGTTTGAGTGCTAGCTGTACGCCTGGCCCTGTGCTAGGTACTAGAAATGAAAAGACCGGTGCATGGTCTGTGCTTATTCATGGGTGAGGCAGATAATTATAGTGCCATATGTTTGTAAAATGCACTTGTGATTACGTGGCAGTACATGGGGAGGCCTAATTAAATTATGGAGGGCAGCCTTAGAGGAAGTGACTCATAAGTTGGGTATTTAAAAACACTCAGATAGGAGATCTGTGAGTAGCAGGTCAAAGGAAGCAGCCTAGGTAAAGACGTTTGTTTGGTTCCAAATTCTTAAGTAGCTAAAGTTGCTGCTGCGTGAGACTCAGGAAAGGGAGTGACGAGAAGAGGGTCACATGGGCTATTGTGCCGGGCTGTAAAACGTCCAGGCTCTGGGAAACCACGAAGCAAGATGAAGACGGGCTCTTAGAAGAGATGAGACATCGCAGGGTTGAAATGGAGAGAGTTAAGTGGCTAGGTACTGTGGATATGGAGGTCAAGGTACATAGAAGAAACTGGACTAGTTCGGACATTAATGTGCTCACTCGGGTGAAAGGATGAAACGTGATAGAAGAATAGCACCTTTGTTGAGCACTTGTGATGTGCTATACATTAAGTTCTGTAAGTGTATTTAATTCTGACAGCAGCCCCTTTTTAGAGACGTGAAAAGTGATGCACGGGGTAACTGAATAACTTCTCTAACTTGTCCAAAGTCACACATGTGGCCAAACCAAGATTTGCATGGCATTACAACATGGAAAGAACTCCAGAATAATGGCTCTTAATCACTAAGTTTCCTTACATGGGATAGTTAGGAATATTGCAGAGGAGACAGCACATTTAAGAAATGTATAATTGAGTGAGCCTCATAACTTCACAAATAGGAGTTCACCTATAAGCTAGTTCCTGTTATGGATAAAAGAGACACATGTTTAGCTCATTGATTTTATTTTTAATTTAAAAAGTACATTGATCAGTGTTTCTTGTGCTAGATTATGGCATGTCCTTTATTACATTGTGTGTTTTAATATTAGCATCCCCACCCAGAAGGTACTTCTCTTGCCATTTTATAGATGAGTCAACTGAAATACCCTGCGTGGTGTCACAGAAATAGTATAATGTCAATTTTAAACTTGCTTCTCCCTCAAAAGGCCTCTATTCGTAACAACCTACTTTCCTCCAAATCCTGCTGATTGACTGAGAATGTTTATCTGTATTCCTGTGGCATTTTTTTTTCCCTAGTAATCTTGCACAGAACTCAAATTTAGTGCGACTAAACCTTTGTGGGTGTTCTGGATTTTCGGAATCTGCCCTGAAGACTTTGCTAAGCAGCTGTGCCAGGTAGGAAAGATTTGAGACTTTATTAAAAAGCTTTTGAATCAAATACAGTGATCCCCCTCATCCAAACAAAATTGGATCAACTATTGAGATATTCCTAACTCACTACTTTCTTGACTTGGATAAGGCAGTATCCTTTACCCTAGAGATTGTCTGGCTAAATTCTGGAAGCAAATCACTTACATTTGTAATGAAAGGATAATGACCTCTTTTTTTCCTTTTCATTTATTACTATTAAAGTAAGAAAAATGTAGTAGTGTGTTTATCATAATGTGGTTGAAAGAACTCTGACTTTAAAGTCAGGTTTTTTCCCCCTACTATCCTAGTTTGTCATTTTTGATCACATATGGTACATTATCTCATAATAAATATCGGTTATTGCATTAACATCTTTGTTATTATGAAATGTCAGTATATAACAGATACAGAGCTACAAAATAGCAATGTTCTATGCGTGAAGTGGAAAGGAGTCTCTGGTTTTGTATTTTCTATGCAACTCAAGGCAAGCTCATTCTGGCTGATGGATTCCTGTTTCCCTGTTACCTCTCATTCTTGCAGACTGGATGAGCTGAACCTATCCTGGTGCTTTGACTTTACTGAAAAGCATGTGCAAGTGGCTGTCACACATGTGTCAGAAACAATCACCCAACTGAATCTCAGCGGCTATAGGAAGAATCTCCAGAAGTCAGGTGAGAGTTTCCAGGCCAGAGCTGTGGAGGCTTTAGCAGTAATAACAGATTTCATTGATTGATTTTCATTTATTGAACTTTTAAGTTCTCATTCGTATTGATTGTCTCCTTTAGTCCAGTGCATGTGTTATTTTCATACGGGAAACTGCTGATCAGAAGAATTAGGTAAAAGCGGACAATTAGTGACCTAGAGGCAAGATTTGAGTCTACACTAAGCTAGACTAGACTAGAAGGTGAAAATTTTATACTCTAAACGATTTATTTGTAGACAGAACTACCTTTGTGTATTTATTTATTGTACTGGGAATCGAACTTAGGACCTTGTGCTTGGCAGGCAGGTGGTTTTGCCACTGAGCTATATCCCTGGCCCCAGAACTACTGTTAATCAACTAATTGTTAGTGAAAACTAATATTAAAAAACAAAACAAAACAGCTGGCCTTCTGAAGGCATGGGTTCTGCATGCATGAATTCAGCCAACAATGGATCGGAAGTGTTCTGGAAGAAAGAACTGAATGTGTACAGACTTCTTATCATTATTCCCAAACAATTTAGTGTAATGACTATTCACATAGCATTTATATCATACTCATTGTTGTAAGTAATCTAGAGATGATTTAAAGCACACAGGAGGCTGTGCATAGATTATCTGCCAGTTCTACACAGTTTTATATTAGGTGTTGAGTATCCTTGGGTTTGGATATCCAAGGGGTGTTCAGTTCCCCTTAATACTGAAGGATAATTTTGTTAGATTAGTATTAAGCAGGATTCTCAAATGGAGGTACTTTTTTGTCAAAGTGGCCTTGGACAGCATTGGGAGACATTTTTGATTATTACATTTAGAGGGGTGGTACTGTCACCTAAAGGTATGCTGCTGAACAAGTCGCAGAGCAGCAGTATCACACACACAAAATCTAGTCCAGAGTGTTAACAGTAAAACAAGTGTTATAAACCCTGCTTATAAATTTACAAATATATATATATTTACAAATATATATAAAATCTCTATCTATATAGGTATACTTAGGTATTTAATATTGATTACTGTAAAAGAGCCATGAGGTTGTTTAAATGAACACTGGCATCTGAAAGAGGGATATGGACAGCAGATACAGTCTTTATAAACCTCAGCATTTGCCTCTGCTTCGTTTTGTGTGTGTAATGTTGAGAGAACCTTGATGTGCAGACATTAATGGTTGCAAATGGAAAGACTTCTAACAGTTTCATGTTGCGGTTTCAAGCTAACATTCAGTCTGGGCTGCACAAAGTCTAATCTGGTGATACGTAGCAAGTTTGTCTCAATATCTTGATGGTGGTACTAGCTCATGAGAGTATAGTTACTGATAAAGTTTTTATTATACTTTGAAAGATAGGACTCATACATTTGCAAGTACTTCTTAAAATTTACTTAGTATTTAAAACTACATCTCCAGGGCATGGTGTGTTCTCTAATAAATAAGATATATCAGGCTGTAGAAAATAGTAACTACAGTTTCATGCATGGCCAGAGATTTAAGTTTGTTGCCTTTGCACAGACACGAGTTTGAATGCTGCTATTCCCAATGCCTGCTTTATCAAAGGGAACTTTTCTTTTAGAGGCCTGTAAAAGCTGCAATCGTATCTTGATTTCTTTCCCTCCCCTTTCTGCACAGTATTTCCAGTCAGCATTTTTTCCTTTTACATGCACTACTTTAAGACTGATCATAGTATTATACATGTTCAAAAACGTGCAGAATATTTTTTAAATAATGGAAAACAAATCACCAATCTAATAAATCATGCCCATCTTTTTCCAACACAAGTTTTTAGAAAGTGGAACTCAGTATGTAGGACAGTATGCCACTTTATAACAGCTTCTTGTCTCCTCAGAAGACCCCGTTTTCAATAGCTGTCCCCTGTCGTCATCAGCTATGTGATATTCCATCAAGTAGATATGGAATAATTATATTAAATCAGTAATTTATGCAACTGATTTCTTTCTGATGGGCAGTTAGATCCTCAAACATTAGTAATATTTGGTGGTTTTGTTTTATTTTGTTACCTTTGTTTCACTGTTTTGTTTTGGTTTTGTTTTTTCTTGCTCCATAGTTCAGCCTGGCTTTTCAGTCACTACGCTAATGTATCCCACGTCTATGTAACTTTCTCCCAAATTCTGAAAAGTTATTTAGAATAGCCAATATCTTTGCTAACAGCAGTCAATATTTTGGTGTATTTCCTTTCAGACTTACTCTTTCTTTCTGTGAGTCTGTATGTAAATGTAAGTTTGTGTGTATATTTTGATTAAATTGAGATTATAGCACACTGCATAGATTTCGTATTACTTTGTTTCTTTCTAAATGTAGGACCTCATGCATGCTAGTCAGACACTGTCCTTTGAAAAACTACTTTATATCAGCTATTAGCACTGTAATTCATGGAATGGTTGAAGGCTAACAAATTTAACTAGAGGATCGAGCACATGTAACTACTGCTACAGTGGATATGTTCATGCACATCTGTATTTTTTAATTATTGGACTAAAAGGCCCATTGTGTGATTCTCAGAATACTTTTTTAGCATGCTATCCAAAAAAAAAAAAATCACATTCAGCCTCTAAAAGGCTGCATATACAATTAAATATCCACTTATAATGTATGGTAGGTGGACCTGCTTTACTATATTTCACCTCTTTGGGGATAATAGAATATAATTCTTTTCATTTGGTAGCTGGAAAGCAATATTTCTAATGTCACTTAGTATCCCTTACTCCATCTTTATTATCTTGTATTTTCTAAATTATAGGTTCATGTTCATTAAGTCTTTTCTATTGTTTATCTTTTCCCTGGATGTAATAAGATTATTGAGTCTAACTTATGTGGAAAACAATTATAAGTTAATTTTGTAATTGTTCTGTTTTAACATGGTAGATGTTTTTTAAACTTTTATATCCTCTTGTAAATGTTCATTATGTATGTTTATGTTTAGACACCTATCCCAAGATTCAATAAATAATTGCCTGAATATTTACTTAGAACAAGTTGGAAAAATATTTTTTCCAGTTGTGATAGCAACATTGTTTTGTAATAGACCCAAAATTCCTTATTGTAGTACACAATGTTAAAAGATAGTAGTGATGGCAAATATTCTAGTCCTATTCCTCATTTAATAGTGACCACCATATTTGCTTGTTTTTCCTAGATGTCTGTACCTTAGTTAGAAGATGCCCCAACCTTGTCCATCTAGATTTAAGGTACGTTTTAGATCAAAAGTTGAAAAATCTTGATTGCTCATTAAATGGTGAAAAGATCTTAATGTTGAATTGAAGAGACTAAGCAGTAGCATTTCAGTGGGTAGTTCTGATTATCTTTCTTTCTGCTGTGTTACAGTGATAGTATCATGCTGAAGAATGACTGCTTTCCAGAATTTTTCCAGCTCAACTACCTCCAACACTTATCACTCAGTCGGTGCTATGATATAATACCTGAAACGCTACTGTACGTATGTTTTGCTTTTAATGCTAGTAGAAGGCAGGGACCAAGAGTTGTGCCACTTGATGTGAAAATACATTATTATGAGTAGCAGATATTGAGAGCATATATATTATTAATCAAAAATGGGTTAAGAAAGGCCAGCAAGAGAGAAAAAAACAGAACAGTTTTTTGCTTACAATGTCTGGTAAGAGTGAGTCAACTGATTACTTGTTACATATTTATTATCCCACTATCCATATTTTTATAGTGGAATGCCATAGTGGGCGAACGTCTGTGAAACACTTCCAACAGAGGTACAAGACAGCTTTGAGGGCACTCTGTGTAATTAGGAAGGCCAGCTCAGTGTAAGTGATTATTGTTGCATTTTGTTTTACAAATTTTCCACATCAGTTCTAGTTGATTCCAAAAATCTTTATCTGGGCGTAGAGGCAAAGGTCTGTAATCTAGTGATGTATGTCCTGATTGCTCAAGAAACATGAAGAATCACAACACATAGGTGATATGTAAGAGTCGAATACTCTCTGAACAGAAGATATTAAGGTCCAGAAAAGTGAAGTGGTGTATCCCAGACAAGATGGGGAGTTACGGGCAACCTGAATCTAGATCCAAGTTTTTCTGGACAGATACAGAATAGTCTGCATCTAACTGCATGGTTCATCTGAGGGTTCATTTTACCTGCTCAGCAACTTCTACCGGATGGAAGGAATACAAAGCGAAAAAAACTCTAACCCATCTTTCTTTTATTTATTTATATTTTTTTGGCGGTACTGGGGATCGAACTCAGGACCCTGCGCTTGCTAGGTAGGCGCTTATTCCACTGAACTATATCCCCAGCCCTGCATCTTTCTTTTATTTATTTATTTATTTATTTTTCCCCGGTACCGGGGATCAAACTCAGGACCTTGCGCTTAGCCAGGCAAGCGCTTATGCCACTGAGCTATACCCCCAGTACTGCATCTTTCTTTTAAAAAGTACCTTTCTTAAAAGGTATCCTGCCATAGTAGTCGTCTTGCTGATGTGTTAGTCTATAGCAATTTCATAGAAAACCACCAGAGGTCAGCAGTTTGCACTCAGTCAGGTGCCCTCTTTCATACTGGCCAGTGTGCCATATTCAGTGCCATCCTCACTTTAGTGTTTTAAGAATTAATGAATTAGTTTCAAGAATTAATGAACACAGCAGATACTTCAGCTTATGTACAAGGTTAACTAGCAGAATTGAGGATCTGGTCATTACATGATTAAATTAATCATTTTAAACTCAGGGCCCAGGGCCTGAGCTAATATCCTATTTGGAAAAGCTCTGCCTAAACAGGATACTAGTGTTTCCTTGTGTGGCTTTCAAATGTAGGGATCTAAATTGATATACATGGAACTCTTATTAAGATTCCTGCCCTTCTGTTTTCTAGCATCCAGTACTCCCAGGACCCTCTAGTATTTATCCAACAACATTTTTCCGTTATCTGTCATTTCCTGTCTTTGCCATCTGGCCTCCTACTTTGCCTGGGCAGTTTCTTAGGAAAGGTTGTGTCTGAATCACTTTTCCATTGCTGAGACAGTACCTGACATTTACAACTTAAAGGAGGAAACGTTTCTTTTGTCTCACTTTTTAGCCCAAAGTTTGTAGACTCCAAGGCAGGAAGGCATGGCGGAAGGGTCCAGCAGTCAGGAAGCGAAAGGAAGGGTGGAGCGAGGAAGGGAGACTTCTGGGTCAGGCCTTGAGGAACTCTCCGCTTCCAGCACAGCCACACCTTCCAACAGCAAGCCAGCTACAGCGCCCCCGTAACCCCGACGCCTTCCACACACAGGCGGCCTTGGGGCTTTTTAAATCTATTGCAGTGTGTTGATTGAGATAATTCTTTTCTAAAGAGAATTTATCCAAGTGTCTTGCTTTTTCTTCATGCAGAAAGAAAGAAGCTAAGTAAGTAATAACCCAAGTGCTTTCCCTTAAGCGGAGATGAGTGGAAACTTTGGAACTCCCACATATTAATAATTTGCATCCAGTGGTATAATATTAAAACCCATATCCCTGTAGGAACTATGAAACTTACAGTTAAGAGCTTGGGCCTGAAGTCACAGGCCTAAGTATGAACTTTCTTTCCATTATTATGACTTATTTGTCTAAATCTAATCTTGGAAGAAAAGAAGACAGGGGTGTCAAGGGTTTAGGTGTATTCCAGGTCAGCAGCAGTACAGAATGAGGAAAAGGAGCAAGATACTGTCCTTGAACTTTAAGGTAAAAGAATGTTTATTTACACACGATGTACATAGTATGATTTACACTAAATCCTTTAAGATAAGCTTGTTGATCCCCTATCCTGGAGTTTCCCAAAATAAAAGGTCTTTCGCTGTAATTTCAGTCATTCTGGCGGCTGCTTTGAAATTCATAACAACAGGATGTCTCATTTCTAGAGATAATCACCTATGCTAAATAAGTGAAGGCTACTTATTTCTTATTTCTGAAATTGGCAAAGAAAATTTGAAGTCTTCTATAATAATAATCTTTCATAATACTTGAGAAACTGATCCCCAGGCCACCCCATTGTATTTATTTCCTTATCCTTAATTGATCTTATTTTTTATGTATAAACTTAGTTCTATTCATCTATTTCTTACTCAAGTAAGAAACCCAAGCTGGAGAGAGTTTGCTGATTTAAGATTAGGAGACATTTCTGTTAGGAGAATCTGTAGAGACATTTCACATTTTATAAAGAAAAACTATTATATAGATGAGGTAAGGAATAAACCTGTGACTTTGCTAAATTAAACATCAAGACCTTACATACTAGACAGAATGACTTAAATGCTTCATTTCTATTTACTGTCCCTTTGTTTGGTTTCCTCCTCTTCCATTGTAATGTCAGAGATTCTTACAAATTTGTTTGTGTTGTATATAACGCACATAACAGGAGGCATGTTTTTGTTTCCTTCTTAAAATTTTAAAATCTTTACATCCCTTGACTTTTCAGCCTCTTCTGTGTCTCCCTTCTCATGTAACTCTTGAGAGTGTGCTATGACTTCCTTGCTTGCCCGAAGTTCTTTCCCAATGCTGCTGGAGGAACATTTCCTCCTCTGCCATCTGCCGTCCTTCCTCCTTTTCTTACTGCCACCTACAGTTTCTTCCTTTAAATATTACCCGCTGCAGAATGACTCACACTTTGCCTGCTTTGGATATCCCAGAACCAGAATTCTCACAGTTATTCCGAAGACTTATATGTAGGTTTGCTGTCACCTTTAGTAATGATAAGTATAAAGATCTATTGGAACTTGGGACCTTGCTTATATGTTTTGTTACTACAGTCCAGAAATTACTTTGAGAATAGCAAATTGTTCTACTTGATTTTCTTTTGATGTTAGGTGCTCCAAATCGTGTCCCTTTTGAACAAGCATATTTATTTTAATACCTCTATTTTCTAAATTTCCCTCTGTCTTTTATTCCACTAACATACATTAAACATCTTTAGTGCTTAAGACATTTTGTGAAATATAGAACAAAAACATTTAGAAGGGCAATGGGAAAACTAGAAGAGCAAGTTAATCTTAGTAGGCCTTAAGGCCTACAAGGCTGTCTGGGTTCCCTAACACACAAAAATCAATAGTTCTGGAACAGGTGAGTGCTACAATCTGAGCAGTGCTTTAGGAGGATGCCTCAAACATTGGTACATAGAATGGGCTGGAAGGAAGAAAGATGAGAGGATCAGTGACGGGTATGACACAAACTTGACTAATGATAACAATGTAAAAAATCCAGGATGCTTCTAACTCTAGGTCATTATTCTACAGTGGGGCTTTTTTGAAATTCCAAAATAAATGTTCCTTTCCCTGAGACTTTGTACTATTTCCCAACCTAGACAAATACAGATCGGAGACAAATGAATTTCTAGGCACACAAATCTGTGTTAAGAAAAATCACTATCTTAACCAAACAATATTGACTTTGGGTAAATAAGCTGTCTCTTTTGTGAGAACTGTTCACACAGTTGTATTTCACCTGATGTGAAAGACCTAAGAAAAGGACTGGCCTGCTATGACATGAAAAATGGTACTTATGTTAGAGGCAAACAGCTGCTGGCTGCTGTATATATAGGGGCATAATCTGGCACCCCCTTTCTCCATCTGCACCCAACTACGTAACTATCTACAATATTTTAAGGAACTCGCTGGTATGGTTCATTACACATAATGGACTTGTGGATTGTGAACCACTACTAATAAGTCATCAACCCTCCTGATAGCTCCTCTTTAGAGATGGTCCTTCATGTAACTTGTGGTAGTTCCAGTTGACAGTACAGTAAAACTTACTTTTACAAGCACACAGCACAGTAATCCCTTTCAGATCACTGTGTAAACCAGGAATGCAGAAAAGAAACAAATGCAATTGGATTTTATTCTTCACCCTCAGAGAGCATTCTAAGGTTATTAGGGGCCTCATTCAACGAAATGCATGTATATTTCCATAGGCCTCCTGCCTCAGGCTGTATGGCTTGTGCTTCCCAGTTTGGTTCACTTATGCTGCTCCTTCAAATAAGTTGCATTTTGTAGACTGTGATACACACTGTAACAATTAGGTCGTATAACTTCAGTCAGTTTTCATACCTAACTCTCTAAAACTCTTTTTCTTCCTTTCCAGTGAACTTGGAGAAATCCCTACATTAAAAACACTACAAGTTTTTGGAATCGTGCCAGACGGTACCCTTCAACTATTAAGGGAAGCCCTTCCTCATCTGCAGATTAATTGCTCCTATTTCACCACCATTGCCAGGCCCAGTGTCGGCAACAAGAAGAACCAGGAGATATGGGGCATCAAATGCCGCCTGACACTGCAAAGGCCCAGTTGTCTGTGAAGTACTTACTGCAGGATGGTGCTTTCTCTCCCTTTGGAGTGGGGGAAGCAGGGAGGAAGCCCAATTGCTGGATAATCAGCTAGTTTTATTACTGATTTTCCTTTAGCCTTTATCCTGCAAGTATTTTAGGGAAGCATTTACGAGAAAAAACTGTAAAGTGTTACTTTTTAAAAATGACTTTTAAAGCTTCTGTCAATGTTGGGCCCTTAAGAGCCTTTGGAGATTTTAGGAGAATAAGCCTATAATTTCCAGACTTTTTAAAGATCAGAATTTGAACCACCTTTCAAGTGCCCTTTTGATTAAGTCTATTTCCAATCAAGCTTAAAAAATTACCAAGGGCTAACAGTAGTCACAGCCTATGTGGTAACTTTTGTGCATTTAATTTTCCAGTATAGTTTTGTAAGACACGTTTTATTAAGAACGTTAAGCTATGCTTGTACTGTGAGCTGAAGAGTCACAAAATTGCATTTGAGGTAATCGTTTCAGGGGGTAACGCATTTCAGTTTTATCTTTACAATTAAAATTAGTTTATCAGAAAACCCCGTGTGATTTACTACACCCCCCTCAATAAAAAGAAACAAATTTAAAGGCGATTGGAGGCTAAAAATGGGTATAGGATTGGAAGGCTCAGGCGGTGGTTTTCTCTGCCAGGTTAATCTGAAGACTCCTTCATGTTCAATAATGTACTGTGTTCTCAGAATTTTGAATTAGGTAAAGAAATATTGTGGTTTTCTAACTTTATAATCGAATTATGTTATTATGGGTTGTGTAGCTTTTTTAAAACGGCTTGCTTTTAGAAAGGATATTACCATAATCAGTTTATTATTGAAAAGTTGGATGAAGAATTCTGAACTGATACTGCCTGTTTCCTTTAGTGCTGAGGTTATTTTTATATTACTCTGGAATCAAGTATTTTAAATCGTCTCTGTTTTAATGGTCTCTCGGAATAGCTGTTTGAAACTACCAAGTTTATGAGGTTATTGGACCTACAAACAACACATTCAGTCTGAAATGCATCAGAAGCAGGTGTTCCCTGCAGTGCAGTTGGCCACTACTTACATCTATTTATAGTTTAGTCACATTGAAACTTTTGAAGGCACGAGTAATTTTCTTTAAAAACCTAGTACATAGAAGCAAAAAGATTAAATGTTTAAAAAATTCACCAAAATATAAACAAACCTAGTTTTAAGCTGATGACCTATTTTCATATGCAACAAAAAAGCCAAAACCCATCATCTTTTCTATAAACTGCTGAACAGTTTACCCCAAGCACCGCTCGGGCAGCATACTTGTTTACATGCTATATGCCAAGTTTCACTCAAGCTGTATTGAATACATACAAAACTGTCGTTTTTATATTTCCTGGTACATTATCTTATAAAATTAATGAAAAAATGCAATTTTGGGTCGTTCTGTATTTAAATAATTGGACTGGTAATTGGCTTTCTTTTTTTAAATCAAAAATTTAAAGGTTAAAAATATGGTAATAAATGAAGTGCCCTCCTCTGCTCAGGCCTAAGGAAGAATACTTAAGTGTTATACAGGAAATGATTATGCTTCATTTTCTTAGTTTAAAAGTGCTAAATACTACTTGAAATTATTGTTTACAGATCGGTGACAAGGGCTGGGGTATATAGGGTCTGGTCGGACTCCGCTCTCCAGGTGCCTTCATACATTCAGTGCCTGTAATTCCACGCTCAGTTCCAGCAATAAGCTATTTTTCCAACATGTCAACAGAAATAATCTGTATTTTTGTATGTGATTTCTACTTTTATAGACTTGTTTTAAAATAAAAAACTTTTTGTAAAAATAAGTACTTGAGCTGTTGTATCCCTTTTTTCCTTTTTAAGCACGTCATTAAAATTAGAAAGCCCCCTCTGGCTTAGTAGGCCTAAAACCCTATAAAATAGAGCCCTAAACAACATGTCTACTTCACATGCTTGTCATCAGATTTAAACGGTAGTTCATAATGCATCTTTAAAAGGTGCTAAACATTGGCTTATTTTCTTTGAAGTGTTTCCAGATGCAATGGCATTTATAAAACATTTGAATTGGAGTGATTAATGTGATAGTGAAGTACTATCAATAAAATCTAACTAGTAAAAATTTTAGTACAAACTCAGTTGGTTTACGCTATTTTATGGTCATTTGAAAATGATTTGATTAGTTTTTTCTTTTTTATACCTGGAGATCTTCCAGGAATTTGGTTCCTTTTGAAGCCAGCCAACCAGTCAAATGATGCCATAGTGATTCTTGAAGATCATCCAGTTTCGGTGATCATTCTTTACCTTATCTCTGCTGTGGCTTTGTTTGAATGATGAAAGTATGAAATATATGCAGTAAGTAAAGATTATGATGAACTCCCTCTGTTACTGACAATCATTAAGTCCTGCCCGATCTCACTGTGGTCTCAACCATTCTCTCCCCACCACACACACAACGCATAGATCATTTTGAAACACTATCCAGACCTGTAATGTCTAAGTATTTGACCAAGTACCTCTAAAAGACTTAATTCTCCTGAATAAAATCAGAGTCTCAGAATATTAGGAAGTGTTAAAGATTCCTTAACATCTCTCCAGTGTTTTCAAACATGGGTTTGTTTTGATGAGGCTCTTAACCTGGTCCCCACATTGCATTTCAGTGATATCCTTAAAATTGATTCTTTATATCCCCTTTCTGTCCTTCCAGTGTGTTAATTAATGAAACTAGATCATCTGCCCTATATTTATAGAAGTTTTTGCTATTATATCTGGAATGGTGCTTAACAGGTTAATCTGTTTTCATAAGTTGGTGGTTAGATCTAGCTTGTCTAGATCTAGAAAAAGGGTGATTTTTGCCCCCGAGGAGATACTTGGTAATATGAGGACATATTAAAAGGTATATATACAACACCGAGCTGGGCATGGTGGTGTATGCTCATCCTAGCACTCAAGAGGCTGAGGCAGGATTTCTGTGAGTTACGAGGCCAACCTTGGCTAGTGAGCTCAAGGCCAGCCTGAATTACAGAGTAAAACCTTGTCTCAAAAAACGAAAAATAGCAAGTACATATAATTTTTTATTTTACCTGATACCACTTACGGACCCTTGATTCTTCATTCTCCTCTACCCTATTCGTAAGTTCCAGAGATATGAAGGATCCTCTAGCCTAAAGCAAAACTGATTTCTGGATACAGTATGTCCCTTCTATCCCAGTGAAGTCAGTTACAGTTCAGCATTTACAGAGGATCTGCCGTGTGGGAGGTGCTGTGTTGGAACCACAGCACAGCCACAAGGTGCAGAGTTATGAAGGAAGGTACAACAGAAGGAAACCCCTTGTTACTGTGTGTGCTAATCCCAGAAAAGCACTTACCGTGTTTTCCCTTCCCAGCCTAGCCACACGGCCCACCTAGGAAGTCAAAAACGTCTCTTCACCAAGAGGCCAACTGCAAGATACAGGTCAGAGTCCTACAAGCCTGTACTAAATATTTTATTGTTTTGTTTTGCTTTAATGTTTTAGTGAATCTCAACATTAAAATGCTGATATTTTTCTATTTCTCAAAATGAGTGCCAAAGTATCTACATTAGTTTTGAGCATTAAAATCAATATTTAAGGTGTGTCAATTTGTAATAGCTAAAATGTGGAAGCAACCCAAGTGCCCATCCACAGAAGACTGGATTAAAAAATTGTGGCATTTTTATACAATGGAATATTATTCAGCTATAAAGAAAGACAATTTTGGGAACTTTGTAGGCAAGTGGACAAAACTGGAGTCCATACTCATAAGTGAAATAAATCAGCGATACATGTGCAGGCAA